>PNEQ01072892.1:0-30072 GCA_003012365.1 Medauroidea extradentata | reverse complement strand
CGATGCTTTTATACGGCCACTTCAATGACGTCAATGGCTGATGACATACAGTGACCTAGAGTCTAAAAATAGACATTACCACGGTCGTACTAGTTGAGAGTCACGTACTCGCACTGGCGTCATCGGGGAAAACCAGTGACGTCTCTCGGGAGTTGCGACATAGCTGCGGAAACCCATGACACCACTGGTTGACTCACAGGGCTGACCGCCCAGCATGATGTAATGTGCCTGCTGCCCGGCCAACACGCAACAATATATATATATATATTTGAAAGTTAAGTCAACTGGATATTGTAACCGCGAATATTTCCGGTCTCTAACCATCATCTCTAGCGATAAGAACAAATTAAAATAACCGGTACTACTCGGAGACTCGCGCACGGAGGGTAAAGGTCACGAAATCGAAACCAGCGCAGTAAACCCGGGCGAAGTCTCGACGGCCGCGCTCCTGAGGCGGATATTCCGCCGGCGTCCGAAGCAGGGAAGACGCTGAGGGTCGTGGTTTTTACGAGGCCGGGGTGTGCGAGACGGCGAGGGTTGAAGGAGTCGAGGGAATGAAGTGGAAGGTGCGGACAAGATCCGGGCTATAACAGTAAAGTTTTGTTGCCTCGCGGTAAGAAGAACGACCCTGACTCGACGACTAAGCCACGACAATGCCCCTCCCCAAGAACAAGGACATCGCATCGCGTGTGGCAACAAGGCCGTACTGAGTTCTCTTACACTGTAAACTTAGTCGACCTTAGTTGTTTTTTTCCCAAGTTTGAGGCACGTATACAGGGTAGGCGATAAGTAGAATATAACTAGAGGCAATGATTTTTGGTGAAAAGAAATATGCAACATGTTGTTTCAATGCCTCACGTTCACATCTACAGCTCTGGGACGTAGATATTAGCAGTGTGCATTCTTGTAGAGGCGTCACTCATTTGACTGAGCCAATGAGAATAACATCACTGAAACACCGCCCGTCTGTGATTTGCGGGTAGATCCCAAATATGTTGAAAGTTATAAACAGCCAATCACTGACCATGAAGCAGAGCTGCAGATGTGCACGAGAGCCATTGAAACAAAATGTTGCATAGTTATTTTCACCGAAAATCATTGCCTCTAAATAAATCACATCCGTCAAGCACCTCATCGCCTCTAGCATGGCCGTCTTTAGTAGAAGGCCGGAGTCTTGAATGTGGCAACACTGCATCGGGGGCCCGCTGCTTGTCACTTCTTGGTCACCCTAGTCTCTGTAACGTGTATAGATGCAGCCATAGCCGTCTTTAGTAGAAGGCCACGGCCTTAGATCTGGCAACACTGTCAGGAAGGGTCATTTTAACACTTCTTTTCGCCCTCCAAAGACAATGACTCCGCCTGATTCGTTATTGTGCCATACATACTGGCGAATCAGGAAAAGCCATTGCCGTTAGCGAGACAAAAGCAGTGTTAAAATTACCCTTCTTGACAGGGTTGCCAGATCTAAGGCCGCAGCCGTCTACTAAAGACGGCTTTGATGCAGCTTTAGTGGCGTGTACACGTCTACACTGACTAGGGCAGCCAACGAGCTACCGGCAGCAGGCCTCTGATGTAGCGTTGCTACATTCAAGACTCCGTTCTTCTACTAAAGACGGCCATGCCACTAGGCGCGGAGTACTAAACTAGCGTGCAGTGTTTTTGTAGACTGTGTTTTTCACCGGGACTTCAAGCGATAGCCCTGTTATCTTATTTCTGTAAAATATGTGGTGACATCCAATTTATGTTTATATGATTTTGTATTACGACTACGGTTGATATTTGTTCAGTTACAGCAACATAAAAAAAGTAATTTTTAACATTTTTGAGAAGCCTGGTAATCATGTATTAACTAGCGGACGGCATACTTTAAAACATAGGGGTATATCTTGAAGTGTGTCTTGTTTTAAGTAGATAAATGCGTCGGCAACATCTTTAATAGCTACACAAGAAAAAATACTTTCCGCACCACGCTACGGTATGGTTCACAAACTCTTTAAGGGGTATTGATCCCTACCACCTTGGATTTATCTGTTTCTTCTCGATAACTTCTGTTCCAGTCGATGTATCAACATTTTTGTCACGACAAGGCATAGATAAAAATTAATCGATTTTCTGTATTTGCTGGAAGCATAATATATTCATTATTTTGCAACGGGAAACAGCTGAAGAGGAAAAATTGCTTTATTTACGGGAGTGACTACAGAGGCCGCAACATTAACAGAAACAATGCCATATGGATTCCAAAAAGTGAATGAAACAATAAACTATGCCTCGTCAGCGTGAAAAAAGTAAAACAATGTGTATATTCCCTGATTTATAAGAAAAACCGTAAAACCTATCTGACAGGAATCAATACCCCTTAAGTTCACCTCAGTTTTCAACGTCTTTATTTATTTTTATATTTGTACCAGAATTTTTTCTTATTTTAGACATAAATTGTGATTAAATCTTCCTCTTAGGAAACTTTTGTATCTCACATTGTTTTTGCGCAATGAGTCGTGAACGTCAAAATTTGCACTTTACGGTTTTAAGTACGCCACTAAAACCAACTGACACACCAAACCGACAAAATTCACAGTGTATAGCAATGTTGTAGGCTATTATTAGACATATATAAAACCAAAAATAATATACTTCTGTATTTAATAAAAAATGCTGAACCTTGAAATGAAAATTAAAAAAAAAAAAACCCTTTTATTTTATAAATACAAAAAATATATATATATTTTTATTTTATAAGTGTCAAATTATAGCCTACAACATTGTTATGTAAGTGTGGATTTTTTCAGCTTGGTATGTCAGTTGGTTTTAGTGGCGTACTTAAAACCGTAAAGTGCAAATTTTGACGTTTACGACTCATTACGCAAAAACAATGAGAGATACAAAAGTTTCCTAAGAGGAAGATATAATCACAATGTATGTATAAAATAAGAAATAAAATATTTGGTACAAATAAAAAAAATAATAAAAGACGTTGCAAAATTAGGTGAACCACGCCCTTAAAGTTCCTATCTAGGTAGTCTGCATTTCTATGTCTGTAAGGCACAAAACCGATGGAGCGCAAAGGTTAACGTCGGTCGGTGAAGGTACTGCAGTATTGCTTCTAAGCGCTAACCACGAAAATGGCGCACAAAACTTTAATATTATTCAATTCCCTATGAGATTTCAAGATATGACAATGTTATTTTAATGATAAAACTGAGAGTTCAAATTTCCAACGCTTATTTATATTACTGCGTTATTTCACTCGGTTTGGAATGTTTCTGTATACGGCAGTTGAAAAAGCTGTTATAGCCATTTTGGGAGGTCTGGAAATCACGTTTCCAGCAATAGACACAAATGATTAAATTTACAGAAATATTGTTTGAAGTATGAGTTCTTTTCGTAAATGTACAAATGCAATGTGCGTTAAGACATTTCATCAAAAATGAATAACAATTGCAATTCTTCTGAAAGCGTTTCAAACGCATGTAGATAGCAACCTTAAGGGTGTTCAAGTGAGATAAAATAAAAATTTTATATTTTTATGAAATATTATTAGTTTTGTAGACGATACTTGAGAGTACATTTTACTCTTACAAAACAATTTTAGCTTTCATAGTTTTCTCATAACGGGGTGTCAAAGACAAATTTTGCTTGTTACACTGCCATGCAAATAGTGGAAACCGACTAACTAACTTAAACAAATTAATTCACTGTGAACTTACATCCCATTAACTATACAATAAACCATTTTAAATAACGACAAGGTAATGTTTTGAATTTTAAAAAATCGAAAAAGTACAGAAAAAAGCTGTAAACGCTACTTTTTTTTATAAATACAGAATCAGTTCGCGGGATTTTTTCAAATGTTTTATTACGTAGCCCATAGTATGTTATTTCACTGTGAATTATTTCACGAATGTAAGTCAGTTGGTTTTCACTATTTGCATGGCAGCACAACATGCAAATTTTGACTTTGACGCACCGTTATGAGAAAACTACACTAGCTAAAATTATTTCGTAAGAGGAAACTGTACTCACAAGTATCGTCTACAATACTAACAGTATTTCATATAAATATAAAACTATCGCTTTATCGCACTTGAACACTGGGTGACAGCACTCATCACTAGGGATCCTGGTTTTTCGTTAAAAGAATTTTGCCTCACTTTGTTTCAGTGCCTTACGTGCACATCTGCAGTTCAGCTTCGTGGTCAGAGATAGGATATTTTAACTGACACGAGCCTTGGGAGTCTATCGGAGAATCTCAGACGTGTGGTGTTGCAGGAACGTTATTTTAATTGGTTCAGTCATATGAGATTCGGCTCTTCACATACACAAGCTGCCAATAATCATGTAGCAGAATTGCAGATTTGCACGTAAGTCATTGAAACAAACTGGGGCAAAATTCTTTCCGCGAAAAAACAGGATTCCATACTCATCACGCTTCACCCTAGCCTCTAGGTGGAAGTAAAATCTTCTCGCCGACAACTAGCCCTGTGTTAGACTTTCATTTCTGACCCTATCATTTTAAAAGTTATTATTAAGATGAAGTTGTACTGTACTCACCTATATATACCTTCTAAAATATTCCGCGCCCAGACATACATACCTAAAAATATCGCAAAATCTCCCATTTCCGCCATAACAGAACGTTACCAAATATGCTTTAATAAGTAGTGGTGAACTTGAAATGTGTATATACACACGTAACGTTCTTGAAATGCTATCCCTAAGCGGACATCACTCATGTGTGATGAGTAGGGACATAGCCATCTTTAGTGGAAGACCGCGGCCTTAAATCTGGCATCCCTGGCAGGAAGGGTCATTTTAGCACTTTTTTGTCTCACCAAAGGCACTGGCTTCCCCTGATTCGCCGATATGTAGAGCTGAATAACGAATCAGGCACATCCATTGCCTTTGGAGAGCTATTTAAGTGTTAAAATGACCCATCCTGCCAGGGTTGCCATATGTAAGGCCAACGCCTTTTACTAAAGATGGCTATGGAAGAGATGATGGTACATCGCGAAAATGTTTGTGTCAACATACCCTTGAAAACACTGTAGTTTCTTTTGACACGTATGATTGGGTGACAAACGTCTAATACTCCGTAGCTGTCTGCAGACCAATGCCAGGTATAAGATTTTGCAATAGTGGGATTCTTATTGGATTAATCAAATAGAGAAACAGCGCCACATACAGGGAAAAGCCAGTGAGCTTGTGACAAGCTGAACGTACGTTCACTCTAAAAATAGTTTGTAAATTTGCCACACGTGCGTATAGGAGCGCTAGGAAATTAGGAATATAAGAATTGTTTCCCAGATATCCATGGTAGCACTCCTAAACCTGTTTTTATAAAATAGTCCAATCTACATTAAAGTTACCAGACTTGTATTGTAACAAGTGTAACAGTTTGTATATTTACAAGACGGAAGTATGGCAACTGTCACATACTGCGTTTAGGTTAAATATTTCCTTACCATTTTACGTAATTTTTCCACAGTGTTGAAACCCAGAAACAGTCAAGTTTTCCCGCGATAAACCATTATCAGACATGATGGTTAGGGACCCTGTTTTTTCGCGAAAAGAATTTTGCCTCACTTTGTTTCCGTGCCTTACGTGCACATCTTCAGTTCTGCTTCGTGGTCAGCGATTTGATATTTTAACTGTGACGTGTTGTGCTGCCGGAAAGTTTTTGTAATTAGCTCAGTCAAATGATATACGGCTCTTCACATAGACACGCTGCCAATAACCATGACGCAGAATTGTGGATGTACACGTAAGGCACTGAAACAAACTAGGGCAAAATTCTTTTCGCGAAAAAAAAAAAAAAAACAGGGTCCCTAATTTTGGTATATCACGAAAAGGTTTTGTGTTAACGTACCCTTGAAAATGTTGTCGTTACTTGCAACATATCTGACTGGCAAATGTACGTCTGACACAACGTAGCTATCTGCAGACCAATAACAGGCATCAAAAATTACAATAGCGGGATTCTTATTCGCCCAGTCAAATAGGGCAACAGCTCCACGTCCAAGCGACAGCCAGCAATCTTCTGGTAAGCTGATCATGTGTTGAAACCCAGCAGTCATGTTTTCTCGCGATAAACCATTATCTCTAGCGATGAGTGGTTTTCGAATAATCTGGCAAACGACCGAAGTTCTGCAAACTGCCGAGGCCACCTGGACAGGTTTTCGCTTCCGTAGAAAAGCGTGCGCTTCGCCATTACATAGCGTGTTTTTACTTCAAGAGCTGAGGCACTGTCATCAAAGTGTAGCCTGGATAATGCTCGGATACAGTCTTCAAAGGGTTAAATAAACCCCCCCCCAAAAAAAAGGGGGGGGGGAAATATTTTCAGTCCGCGGATCCGCCCTTAAAGTGGGTTAATAACGACCGCGGCTCGAAGTCGGGTAAATCTCGGAATTAGTCGGGTCGGAGCACACCGAGGATTAGCGGACCGAGGAAGTGGAAGTTGCGGAGGGGCGTTGGTGTAATTTTGGGGAGGGAGGGGAGGGAGAGAGGTATTTACTGCAGCTAGAGGAGGAAGCTACGCAGCCGACGTAGGAAAATGTGCCTGGGCCGGTCATAACGAGGGCCCATTTTACTGCGGTCAGAAACAAGCCTGCTGGTCCTCGTGCCAACTGGAGAACGAGAGGCTTGATTTCTGTGTAAAAATCTTTTGCAAACAATTTTTTTTCCGTGCCTTATGTGCACCACACCTGCAGCTCTGCCGTGGTCAATGATTGTTTGGTAGAAAACAACAAACTTACTTAAATAAAGTAATAATACTGCTTGGCATTTTTGCGATGCGAGGAGTACTGTGGATCGAACACATGCTATAACGTTCCATACGGGTCGCGTCTCCTATCTTGTAGTGTACGTGTCAACCTTGTCACATACGAACAACTATTAATAAAGTAGCTTAGTTAGGGTAACCTTTCGCAATTAGGGGCTATCAATTAATGTTATAGGGACTACAGATCGAATGCTTGAAATAAAATAATGAATTCAAATAACTGGTGTTCATTACAAAAGAACAAAATAAAATGTTATACAAAAATAAATATTACATTATTAGTATTTTGAAATAGTACACAATTTGGAAAAGGTTTTAAGGCGTGAATTTACAAGTATATGTTATCAATTGAGATGGACTATGAACAGGTCTTACATTAAGAAAAGTTACGGCAAAGTAAAGTGGTCTCTGTCATTACAATAAAACTCAAGGACATTACGTTATTCTGAAAACATTTAATAAACGGCGATTGTACTGGGCAACAACAAATACAGGCTTAAATGTATCCACGACTATTACAACTAAAACCGAAAATTAAAACTAGGGAAATTAATAATGCATTATAATAATAAAAATAACAAACAGAAAGAATAAGTATGGATTTGATGTTCCTGTCCAGCGAAGTCTCATCCATCTCAGGGCTACTTGACGTCTTCTTATTTCGTATTAAAATTTGAAAAATAAATAACAACCCGAAAGAAAGTTAAGTAATAAACAAAAAACTAACTAAACTCCTGCCATCTCAGGGCTACTTGACGTCTTCTTATTTCGTATTAAAATTTGAAAAATAAATAACAACCCGAAAGAAAGTTAAGTAATAAACAAAAAACTAACTAAACTCCTGCCATTTGGCATCCAGAGCATTTAGGCTTACACCTCGCCTATCGAGGCATCACCATGCTCGCCTAAGTCCTAAATATGAGCTCAGAAAAAGTCCCAGAAAAATCTCCGAAAAAAAGTCTAACGAGAAAAAGGTCGCCAAAACATGGCAGGGAGATGTTTATAACTACGGTTGCGCCATCCAGAACCTTCCATGATTAACCTTCCTGGAATGGTCAGCAGTGACCATTCTAGACTGGCGCAACATCTACACACTCTGTCCCACGCAGGGCATTCACTCATCAGCGATGTTTGACGTCACGGGCGGGAAGAATGTCCAAGAGTGGAACAACAGAAATGTGCTGTACTGCACAACTCGCCCGCGCTCCTGCCCTACTACAGCTGTTGATGTGGGACAGGTGAGCAGGGGAGTGTTTACAAAGGCACCTAGTGCCCCCGGAAGGCCGTCGCACGCCGAAAGTACCAGAAGGACCCACAGCTCACGACCACCTGGTGACACCGACACATCCACCACCACACCCCTCACCAGCTAACAACATAACACAAGGCCATCGGCCTACGCATACTACCGGGACACTGCCCGCCAAGGAATCTACAAGCACTGCAGTGGCAACCAACTCTGCAGGCTTCCAAGAATAGTGAACTAAAAAAAAACTCAACCTGAGAGACTGTCAGAGAACTCTCTAGATGTCCACGATCCTAAATGTAGAGAAGTGACTTCCCGAAAACTGACTACTCTTTAAATTATAATCCAAAATAACTTGACTACCTATTTTGAGTGTTGGTGAGAAAAAAAAAACTAAAATAATAAATTCCTGAAATGTATCGTCGCGACAATATGTTAAATCGGGACCCATGGCTTTAAGCCTATGTCAGCGCTTGTACTTGGTAAGTTTATACAAACATATTGCTGTCAATAAATTAGTAGACAAAACAAATACTATGTAGTATTTAGTTGTTGAGCCACTGCTGTTTGGTACACTCGCTTGATTCCAATTGCAAGAAAAAATTTTCATATTATGAATTATGTTCTGCTATTTTGAGGGTTGCGCATGGTGTTAACTCACAGATTAGTTTATACGATGCTTTTAATTGGTTGAACATTTTATTTAATAATATCCTATTTCTATACACGATTTTTGTTTCGTACACAGCAGATTTCTATTTCCTCATTACGCTGGTAAAAGTGCGCCATTTTTCATATAATTAAAAACGTAAATTATGCCGTTCCACATTAAAATAAAATGTACCACCCGCTTCATCATAATTTGCCCGCGGGCAAAACGCTGTGAAAATAACCACACGTATATTTAATCAGCTTTAAATTTAATACCCCGTTTAGCGTGAATATGGCACGGAATATCCCTCGGTAATTTGAAGTTTTAAATGGAACGGACGGAAGACGTGCTATTTTACTGCCCCATAAAAACGAGCTCTGTTTTAAACGATTATTGTGCGGGTTTCGGCCAAGAAACTTTAGACAGGTAGTAATTATAATTACTAAAAATTTCATTTTCACCAAATGACAGGTGTAAAATTCGTAAATTAATCCTTTCGTAAACCACGACGTTCTAATAACTTATCCAACAGAGTAAGATAATTAAGGGTTCTCGCTAATAGAAATTGATTGCATTGGAGATAGGATGTGCTACTAATAACTCAAAGTTTCTAAACATATACGCGTACCTATATTTTGTATTTTTGTCAATTTACAAAAATTTGGATATCAGTTCCCCAAAAAAGTATGGTAAATCTACACATTATTGTAAAATTAACAAGAATTGCTTGTTTGAAGTGTACAAACACAGATATATTTTCTTATATTTACAAATAAGTGTTGCAAGTTTACAACCAATTCCTATTAAATTTTACACGATTTTTAATATCACTAAAAAAAATTAACAACAGGTTCTAAGGTTTTTTTTTCGTAAATGTATAAAATGTTTTTAATTTGGAATGCCGTCGACGTAGTTTTTGTTTCACAGCCAATAATATGATCATTAAAAATTATCCTATTTTTTTAATAAAGGGAAAAAATATTGGTACACCATCGAGCTTCAAGTTTTGTAATATTGTATGCATGTTATTGGTCTGAAGATAGCTACGTTGTGTCAGACGTGCTTCATCCAAACATAAGTGTTGCAAAGAACTACAGATTTTTTAAAGGTATGATGGCACAAAACAATTTCGTGATATACAATTACATCTAGCTATGGGGGAAAGGACGGGGTGGCGAGAGAGAGGCAGAAGATGTTAACAAGGCAATCTGGAGTATCCCCGAGAAGACCTGTCAACCAACGGCATGCATTGTCCGACACGAATCATGCAGGCAAAAACCCGGGTCACCCACGTCGGAAATCAAACCCGCATCGTCTTGGTAGATGAGTGCCAATCGCGGCTCCGAATTTCTAGTAATATACCACGGACCACGCGAAGTACAGTGTAGAGGTATTCTAGAATTCCTTCCCTTCTTTGCGCCCATATTTCATTCATCTTCTCAGGATGGGCTCTCTGTCATGTCAGTCCAGCTTGTTCCGGTCTTCTTTGGTTTCTTCCATTTGGCCAACTGTTCGGTCATCATTAATTAATAATTAGGCTTGTACATTCCAAAATGTTTCTGTTTTCAACTTCTTGTCGTTTTATTATATATATCATAAATTGCAGTCATTCACTTGTTGTTCCAATTTTTGCTTTCTGCGATTTTCGTAAACTCAAAATCTTATTTTCTTTATTATATATATATATATATATATATATATATATATATATATATCACATACATACATGCCGTCCAGAAATAATCGCATAATAAGAACACCTTTCGAATCCTGGGATAAACTGGAGACGAAATATTAGAGACAGAATGATGTACGCATAGAGGCACGAGTATTTCGCGTATTCATCTGGCAACAGCCTAGACTTCTCAGACCTATACACACAATGGTCGAAGTCAAATGCATATTGGCTTGTAACCGTAACACGTGTTACCACCACGACTTGTTTCCTTATTTATCACTGGCTTGCAGTCGTCAAAGATGTGTTGAAACAGGTGTCGTCTAATCACAGAAGGAGTAATTAAGTATACAATATTGGCATTCAACCTGACCTAGAGTCAATACGCGAAAATAATCTTGCCTCTAGATATTGCACAATGTGACAACATAGCACTGTAGTTAGTCCCCTCTTGCGCTCTACAAATAATGTCTTACTTACCTTACTACTGCTGTTCTGACCTGCGTATTATGTGTCCAGGTTAAAACCCCGAGCAGTCCAAACATGATTCTACGATTACTTGATGTAACATACATAGGGACCCTGTTTTTCCGCGAAAAGAATTTTGCCCCAGTCTGTTTCAGTGTCTTACGTGTACATCTGCAATTCTGCTTCATGGTTATTGACAGCGTGTCTGTGTGAAGAGCCGTACCTCATTTGACTGAGCCAATTACAAAATATTTCCTGCAACACAGCACGTCTGTGATTTGCCGGTAGATTCCCAAGGCTCAAGAGAGTTAAAATATCCAATCACTGACCACGAAGCAGAATTGCAGATGTGCACGTAAGGCACGGAAACTGAGTGAGGAAAAATTATATTCACGAAAAAACAGGGTCCCTACAAATACATAAAATAATACCTGGACTTGGAGCGCAAGAGGGGACTATCTCTCGAACAGTGTTGCCACATTGGGCAAGTAAAATAAAATGTCATCGCACAACTTTCTGCTACTAACATTTTCGTCTCCAAAACTGCACAGGTTTCACGGGGTGTATTCATTACACTTTTGCTTCTAGATAACCTAAAATACATTTATAGTCTCTATATATATACATACATAACTCATAGTGTGCATGCATTCGAATGATCCTGGGTTCAATTTCCGTCTCCGACCATCCCTTTCAAAACTTCTCCAGCCGGATGCAGGGATAGCTTATCTTGACAAAAGGCCATGGCTAACTCATCTACCAGTTCCTGTCAACTTACCACGTCGTGTGTCACCGTCTCTAATGACCTAGCTGTGGAAGAGACGAAATGGCCCAATGTAAATAATGTATAATTATTTCTAACAGTGTAATAATAGTCTTTCTCCCATCCTTTATGTACGTACACATCAAGTGAAATAACTGTGACGTCAAAATTACACTGACTGACAAGCACATCAAAGGATGAACTGCAAACAAGAGCCGTGGATGACTCCTGGCGAGATGCGCACTAATGCGCTTACTGAAGGGGCTTCAAACAAAACCTGCCCGCCGGGAATTCACGACTCCTGCCCTCCAAGCGATAGAGAGGTGAATCGGTGATGGGGAAGGGGCGATAGCAAACAAGCCGGCCAGCCCTGGGTTATAATTATTCAGGTATCCTGCAAACACGGACAAGCAGTACGCCTACATGTAAGCCTTTATCCGCGATGCCCGAAAAAAGTGACTCTTTATTCTTTTGCACACGCAAGGCACTCACTGTAAAAAAACTTCCTGAAATGTTTAGGAAGTTATTATCGCAGACGCAGTATGGGACAGTTAGTTACCATACTTCAGTCTTGTAAATATGCAAACCTTTACAGCTGTTACAATACAAGTCTGGTAACTTCAGTATACATTTGACTGGTTTATAGATGTCTGGGAAACTATTCTACCATACCTACTTTCTTAGCACTCCTATACGCACGTCTGGTAAATTTACAAGCTATTTTTGCTGAAATTTACAAACTATTTCTGCTGAAAAAAATCCGTGTGAAAAGGAACAACTTATTAAATCCGGTGCAAATTGGGGCAGTAAGAAACCGTAGACACATCGCAAGATACGAAGGGTTGTGGGCTCTCCAATGAGTATGAAAGCAACAGATGAGACTACCATGCTATTGGTTGATTTGAGCAGCGCTCTGTGCATGCGCGTGTCGCAGGGTAATGCAGTATTTTTTATTTGTTACTGTCGGTTTTCTAACTTAACACGAACCTAGAATTAGAAAAAAATTGCTTAATCTAATATAATTGTCACAGAGGTCGGGGAAAAGAAGGGGAAGTATAGACCAGCGCAGTACGGCTGCGCAGAGACAAATCAACGAAATAGAACCACAAATAGCGAGACACTGTTGCAGTGTCCACAAGTGCAGCATTACCGCAAGATAACTTTCAAGAGCAACAGTCATTCGTGAGAAGAAAGTTTATTTATATGTATAGATGGTGGAAAACAGGGAGAATCTATTCTGCAATCGTGGTCAGAAATCAGTTTAGTGCCATTCGCCTTGAAATATTGGACTACTGTTACATGTCATAGAGATGATTGTTAGATGCACGAGTATTTCGCGTATTCATCTGGCAACAGCCTAGGCTTCTCAGTACTATACGTGTACCGGCTGAAGCCGAATATCCATTGGCTTCCAACAGTACAAACGCATAGCATGTGATATCCCCACGATTTGTATCTTTATTTATAATTGGCTTGCAGTCGTCAAATGTGTGTTAAAACCACTCTTGTCTAATCACTAGGGCTAGGAATATTTTGCGGGTTCAACGGCCAACATGCTATAATCAATTATCCTGTGCATACCGAAGCCCCTCCATTCTTCTATTACCTGCTACTCATTCAGACAAAATACAATGAACGAATAGAGTATGCATAGGACATTGGATTCTAGCATGTTGGTCGTTGAACTCGCGAATTTTTCCTAGCCCTACTCATCACAGAAGGTGGAGTGAAGTATACTTTATTGACGTTCAACCTGACATAGAATCAATACGCGAAATAGTCGTGCCTCTACAGTAATGATTGTATATCGCCGAAAATTGTTTGTGCCAACATACCCTTTAAAACACTTAAATTTCTCTCAATTTGTGTGATCAGTAGGGCAATGAACTTTCCGCAAAATAATTTTGTCCCTGTTTGTTTCAGTGCCTTACGTTCACAACTGTAATTCTTCTTCATAGACGTTGATTGGACGTTTTAACCCTTACATGATTTTATGTTCTACCAGCATATTACAGACGTGTGGTGTTGCTGTAACCATATTGTGATTGGTATAGTCAAATGAGGGGCGTCACTTCACAATGACTATAGAATGTGATTTATCGCGGGAAAAGTTGACTGTTTGCTAGGCTTCAATGTAATGTATTCACTTCTGACACTTTTATTTCGTTACTGGGTGAGTTTATATTTGACTGGGCCAATGACAGGCCTGGTGCACTAATGACGGGCATCACATATTACAAAAGCGGGATTCGTATTGGTTCAGTCAAATAGGGTAGCAGCTTCACGCACATACGAAAGCCAGTAATCTTCTGGAAGGTTGAACGTATGTTGAAATCCAACAAACAGTCAAGTTTTCCCACGATAAACCGTCATCTCTATACTCTATCCATTCTAAGGTTGCAGCTTATTCATCCAAGTGAATGTCAATGACATTAATGCACAGCGTAAATTTCATTTGAAATATTGAAAAATACGAGTTAACTGTGTTAAATGTGAGTGAATGAGTGAGATACTATTGGTCAGGGCGTAACATCGAGGTCTTTAGCGCTGGTGAACGGTGATATGGAGTGAGTATGGAGCAGCGCCGGAATGAACGAACGGGGAAAACGGGAGAAGCCCGAGAAAACCCGACGCCCAGCGGCATCGTCCGGCACGATTCCCACATGCGAAACTCCGGGGACCGACCACGCCGGGATCCGAACCCGGATCGCCTTGGTGGGAGACGAGAGGTCGGACCGCTCAGCCACCTTGCCAAAATCGTTTGTAGTAGTTACACAATTGTTTATAGTCCCTGCAAAATGTAATTGGTAGAAGTAAACAAATTTTGCGGTCACCACAAAAAAAAAAAATTTGGTAAGGTTCATATTGACAAAACATTTTGTGGTGACCAATAGCTTTTTTTGTCTATAATATCTGTCACTGTGTTAATTTGTGTCGTCGTCGCGTCGTTTTAAACCACCATTGTCGCCTATTTTATGCACATTTTTTCCCCCTTTTACACCGACTGTATACCTATCTCGGAATTACCAACGGGTTGTTTAATACAGCCATCTGGCTTTCTGAGCATGTTTGGACATTTTATTGCTCTTTTTTTTTCTCGTGAGTAATTATTTCTAGAGACCCGGAAATTTCGCGCGTTCAACGACCTGCCGGATGAACTTTACAATCCTATGTATACTCTCTCCTCTGCTAGTTATTCAATGGCTGTTGGTCAAACTGACAAAGAAACGCGGGAGCCTGTGAGTACTTTTATGCAAGTTTACTATAGATTAAGAGTCCACTAAGACGAATTTAATAAACAGTGGCCCAATCGTGGCAGTAACTATGACCTGCAGGAGTTGGAAATCTATCATCTTTTCAGATGAGTTCGCGAAATTTATAGTTCTCTAGTTATTTCGTGAAGTCTTCAGTCTTCTGTGACTAAATAACAACCGCTAGCAACGGCGTGCATCCAACATTTCAGATTGTCAAGAGCAAAAAGGATAGAAAAAAAAATGTATGAGACAATGTTTTAAAGTGTCTTTTCACAATTGAAGTACTTATTCGCTCATAGTTTTCTGGGTATTTGGAAAACCGCTTCAAAAAATCCTCTAGTAATGTCGGCAACACCGATATCAACAAAACAGTCAGTGGTAACTTAGACATTTATGTAGGTCCGATAATTATTTGGCTACACGGAATATAATTCAACGCGTATATCCCTATAGGACGTAGTGCCTTGTCTCTCAGAATAATATGTCAACAGAAGCACCATTGGTGGGTGGCAGAGGCGGCAGCAAATTACTTAATAAATCTCATTGGAAATGTTCTACTTATAAAAAATTTACCATACTTATGTATACAACTACGTCCAATAGTTGAAAAGTGAAAAATTGTTGTTTCATTTATAGCGAAAACATTTTTAATTATTTAGAATTTAGAGGAATGTTGTGTCTTCCACCTTCCCCCTTAATCGATGCTGCTTACACCCTTCCCGAGAATACGCCCATGCTTGTTACAGAACAACAAAGCACGCGATGTGGTTTCAGCATAGTTATGTCTCGATACTGGTTCTCGCGAGCTGCCGCTACACGTTCGAGGAAATTCCTCGAGTGTTTGCTGTCTGCGCGCGGCGGCGTTCTGGGGAAAGCCTTTCACCCAACTTTAATTAACAACTAGCTTCGCAGCGTCGAGAAGCTCGGAAGCTCTTGAAACACTTACCGCCTCCCTGGAAATCTTCCCTCCATACCGCAACATTTGTCTACCACGTGTTTCTCAACTTCATTTCTAAACCGTAAACACGCTCTCTGTAAATGCCTTCACAGGCTGAAACACAACTTGTATTAGTTTTCTTTGAGCGATGCAGCACAGTTCACAGCAAAAATAAATAAAAAATAAAAAAAAATTGGTGAAAGTATAATATTTCGCACACATTAAACAACAACCTTCTCATCTACCCCCTTCAAAAAAAAAAAAAAAAAAAAAAAAATACATACTAAATTAAAACTCTTTCAAACACTAACATCACATTTTAATAACATGGCAACGCTTGCAAAAATCTCATGTCTAACGTTAGTTTGCATTACAAGCGGGAAAATTTTTTTTTTTTGGCAGTATTTACTACCTTGTCTAAAGTTTTCGCGCTCATGTAAAAACAAAACTGCCGTCATTATTTGTTGTGACCAACACATAATGTTGTGTTTACCACAAAATTATTTTGTCAGTTTGTCCATCGCTGCATGACAGAAGTCCTCCGGAGATGTCTCACCAGTAGATTTATCGTTGGAAAACTTGACTGTTTGTTGTTGACCTGTAGGCTAGCCTGCAAGAATATATGTGAACTGAAGCAGACAACATACTCATATCAGCTGCTTGCTGTAAAAGTGATATATGTCTGTATTATTTACAATTTTATTATTGGCTCAGATACTTCCAGGAGCTGTTAAATAAGGCAGAGGCCAGTTGCAGAAGTGATACGAACTTACAATTGTTGAAATCCCAGCTTGTGCACAAGTGAAAACGCGAATTTTTCTGGTCTCTAGTGATTGTATATCGCGAAAATGTTTTGTGCCAACATACCCTTGAAAACACTGTAGTTTCTTGCAACACACATGATTCGGTGATACACGTATGACACAACGTAGCTGTCTACAGACCAGTAACAGGCATTAAATATTACAATAGCGGGATTCTTATTGGCTCAGTCAAATAGGGTTACAGCTCCACGTACAGGAAAAAGCCAGTGAGCTTTTGATATGCTGAACGTACGTTGAATGAAACCTAGCAAACAGTCAAGTTTTCCCGCGGTAAACCATCGCCTCTAATAATAACTAAGGGCCCTGGTGTTTCGCGAAAAAAAATTTTCCCCACTTCGTTTCAGTGCCTTACGTGCACGTCTGTAATTCTGCTTCATGATTATTGGCAGTGTGTCTATATGAAGAGCCGTGTATCATTTGTCTGAGCCAATTACAATAAAGTCTCTGCAACACCTCACGGCTGTGATTTGCTGGTAGAATCCCAAGACTCGAGAGAGTTAAAATATCCAACCACTGACCACGAAGTAGAACTGCAGATGTGCACTAAGTCACTGAAACAAAGTAAGGCAAAAATCTTTTCACCAAAAATTCCCGTCCCTACTAATAAGTACTTAAGTTGGTACAAAATGGAGGAGGAGAAAGATGGAAAGACGAAGAGAAAAAATCTAAAACTCTTCCTCTGATACCGTCAGTGGCTGATCCAGAGAAGGAATTGGGGGGGGGGGAGGCATATGGGCCATGTCCCCTCCGGAGACGACTACAATAATATTAAACAAAATTAGTGGCAAGTAAAACATTGAAAAAATTACCTAATATATTTCCCAGAGCTTTACAAAAGACATTAGCAACACAATCATTTTTGCGACAATATGAAAGCAAAAGCTCTAAAAGTACCTCATTTATTTTATATCAGAACAAAGGTTTTCACTTTTAAAGCATAATTTATCCCCAATATTACTGCAATTTTTTAAAGGCTAAATTAATTTTTTTAAGTTTGGAAACTTCTTTAATTGTACAATTAAATACGTTGAAATCAAATTTCTTCCCAATGAGGGCCCCCAGACCACCCTCCTTTTTTTGCTTGGGTTGTAGATATTGCTATGTTTCAAGGGGGGAAGTTTTAGACCATTTTATTGTATTTTCAATTTTAGAGTCATAACTTTTATTCAAATTGTATTACCAAACATTTTTCTTCAACAAAGCATATGATATATTCTTGGAAAACTTATTGACGCAAATAACAATGGAATATTTCATTAATTTGTCATACTGAATCATTGCAAGAGAATTATAGGTTAACATCCAAGAAATCTCTCGGAATGATTCCGCATGACAAGTTAGTGAAATATTCTATTAGTATTAATGTCAAGCAGTTTATCAAGAATATATCATATGCTTTGTCGAAGAGAAAATTTCGATAACACAATTTGAATAAATGTTATGTTTCAAAAACTGAAAATACAATAAAATTGTCTAACACTCCTCTTTAAGGCATAGTCCCCTTCAGGGCCCACAGCTGGGTACGCCCCTGGCTACATGTGACGTGAAAGCGTGAAACTTTCAGCTGTTCCTGGCCAGCCAGAATGGTGATTATTAGTTATGAAACCATAATTGCCGAACTCCATTATCTGCCATTAACACTGTGATATTCTGCCGTTTGGCGTAATGCCGATTTCAACGACACCCAGCAGTGTACGTGTATAACAATTTAGACAATGCATGTCTCGCAATCATACCATAACTTAGTACATCTATGCATATACTCTACTTTACAGATTAACATACTCTTTACAGGACCTAACAATTTTTAGTTTGTTTTTGGTTTCTTCTAGGGATATGACGATTTTTTGGTAAGTGCTTAAGGAAGTTCTAGAAGGAAAAAAAATCGTAATTTTATTTTTGTATGAAACAGTGTTAGATTTGTAGATGTAACTTGGGAGTACATTTTCTTCTTAAAAAAAATTAGCTTAGCCAGATTTTCCACAATGGCATTTCAAAGTCAAAATGTTCATGATTTAGTTCATACACCCCACGAAAAAAATCAACATAATGAAATGAAATAATCCACAGTGAAATGTCACGGGCTAGAACTGTAGGTATATAAAAACCCAATACAAAATATTTAGGTATTAAAAAAAAAGTCTAAAAGTAGCAAAAAATTATCCAAATTTAGAAATGTTTAAAAAATAATAAACTTGTTTGAATGGGATTTTATACACGTGGAACCCGAGTCAGTGACACCGACATCGACATTAAATTATTTCGTTTGATTATGCTTATTCATTTTTTTGTGGGGGGGGGGGGTATGAACTAAAAACTTGCACATTTTTAATTTGAAATTGCATTATGGGAAAAATTTCTGAGCTAATATTTTTGTAAGAGGAGAATAAACTCCCAAGTAACACCCTACAAAACTAACACTCTTTCATACAAACATACAATTATGATGTCTTCCCTCTGGCAGCCTGTATGGACGTGTTTTGAGCATTCCAGGCCTAAGAGTACGGAAGCGATAAAGAAGAGACAGCATGTGTATAGTGCGGAGCTGAGGTATGCGGCTGGTGGCGGGGACAAGCAGAGTGCTATGTGGCCCCCACCACCTCCCCTGACACTCTGCCTTGCCTTCTGCTCAGCTCCCAACTATAGTCACTAAGGTGCTAGGTCAGTTGCCCGCGATGGACGCTTTCACGCGATGAAAATAATCTTCTTCTCCTCCAGTGGTTTCAACCCTCCCTATATCGATAAGCTGCCAATGGGAACAAAGGACCGGCCCACTGATACACACTTGTCGGTGGCCTAGGCGTATACCTGTTACTTTCTGCCAGCCGTGTGACAGTAGGGAGACACACATATCTCTGAGTTGATAACTACCAATGAGGAGGCTCCGTTTAGCCACGCCTGCAAGGAAAGGTACTCGGTGCTCACGATATTTCGTCACTTTATAAGCCCGGTAGAAATGTACTACCAGCTCATTGTGTATTATATCACGAACATCAGTGCAAACAAAGGCTAATGACTTGTTTACATCATGGTCGACCTCTGTAGCACAGTTTGTTGCGTGCCAGTTGACAACGTGAAAGGCTCTTCTCTGGATTCCTTACTATTCGTAGTAAGTTTTCTAAGCCAATCTACGAACACCTTTACTATACACCCCGGTATAGGTACAGAACTTTTATGGCCTTCCTCATTACTTTAAATACAGTAACTTTTCAGAAATTTGCAACTCTTATCATACATTCGAAACAAAACAAAAAAAAAGTAAATTCGTTACCGTACTGAAAACGTCAAATTATTATTTTCTTTTTTAATGCCATGATGTTATTAAGAGTATTTACTGAATAATATTTATATCATCGTATGTATTACGCTTTCTATACTCTCTTGATTACATTTGATACTAAACTGTTCACTTAGAAGAGTATTTTTAGCAAAATTAAGTTAAAAAACACACTAGGATAATGAAGGAAAATTAAAAATAAATAAATGAAGTTATAGCCTCTGTTCTTTCGCGTTACAGAGTCTAACATTACAAATTTTTTTATACCTTTAAAACCATCAAAAATGTTTTTGCATTGCCCAAATGTCTTGCGAATTATGTACGGAATATAAATTCTTAGTGTAAGTGTGCAACATCGGTAGAATGAAATACTTAAAAGACTACAATTAAATTAAAAACTGATCTAAATCGACGAGATATTTGTACATTAATTCATCGGCGACGGTTTTGTGTAAACTAAACCGAATGCAATTTTGCAGCATTTTACATCACAAAATCTTTATGTCCAACACATTAAGAAAGAATAAATTTATAATATTTCAGGGTTTCAATTGGTATACGTAATTCTAAAATGTATAAGCATGTGATAAATAATTTCGCAATTGTAAATTTGAACACTGAAATTGTTTCATTTCGTCAAGTAGAATAATTTCGACAATAGTAGCTAAGAATAGTCGGTATTTATCTCAATCTTCATCAATTAAATAGGTTGAACTGAACGTCATGGGACAGTCTAAATATTTTTGGAACCCTTGGAACGTTATGGGCCTACAGTAAGTGTATTTATTTATATCATTGGAACTATTTAAAGGAGTTATTTCATGAAAATCAATCTGATGTAGTACAATCATTTAAATATTTTTAAAATAACCATATTAATGTTAAGACTCACCTAAACTTTCCAAACAAATTAATTTAATACAACCCATATAAAAAGATATATTTTAAAATATAATAGTTAAATGATTTCTAGATCGTTGATAAATATATAGCAAGTTATTGCTTCTAGATCCTTGATCTGCGTCGGCATAACTGTTTACCTATGAAATATATTGATAGATAAGACGGTTAATTTATGTAAAACGGTTTACAACTAGGAGTATGCTACTATTGCCCCAAATTTTATTATGTGCATTTTATATAAAAATCGCTTCATCAAATATTAATCATTATTATAAGCATTCAAAGACGTCGTTATCTAAGTATATTACCAGCGTTAGGCCTATTACTACACATATTATGAGTACCATTGTTACACATATTATCAGTACAATTACTTCAGATATTTGACATTTCTTCATGTATCTTGTCTACACAAATAACTAGCTGACAGAACAAATTCAGTAGTGATGTGTAAAAAAAGTTCCACAGACTGTTTTTGTTGATTTTGGCCCTGAATACGGAAACACACCTCAGTTTTCGAAATGTAGCATCTGTCGTACACAAAAGCTAGCTGTGTTCATCTGTGTTGTCATTAACGTGTTGCCTGTGCTCATCCGGTTTCTATCACTTTGTGATCGTCTGTGCCGTCGTTTTACCGTCCAATTCGTTTCAGTAATTTTCTGTCCCCAACATATTTATTGTTAGTATGTTGTTGTTTTAAATTATTGTAAAAGTTAGTAGTTTTTCTATGTGTTTTACTATATCATTTTATTATTATTTTATTTAAGTAGCCGATGAGTACAGCTTCACTGATAATGTCTACATGTTACTGATAACAAGAAGAAAATTTTTGGAAAGGCTGATGTACAAAATGTAACATAGCATTTTGTCCAATGTTACAGATGCGTATAAATTTCAATTTATTTGTCAATTAACCTGCTTCCATCGCGGGCAACTGCCCTAGCACCGGTGTTGCGACGTTAAAACAAGAGAAGTAGTTTTGTTGAAGAACGATTGAGAAAATTTTATGGAAAAAGGAACGTTCTCGTCCATGATGCCGAACAGACGTGTAGTCAAGAAGACCTGAGGATTTCTTCGACGAGACGCTAAATTGTTCATACGCGTCGTCAGAAAGGTCTCACTTTACTTCTACGACTAATACCAGGAGAATTTCATTGGAAATTACACACGATGTCAACGCCGAAGAAGGATGTTCCAGGGAATTGTAAAGAAGAGCCCGTGGATCAGGCCGTTCCATAGTCCACTTCGTGTTCGTTGCTGTCCAAGTCTCCGAGATCTACAGTTCGACGGGTCCACTATTCGATGAACGAGAGCTTCATCTGAGGACGAAGAGGTCGCGATCGTCTTACGAGCATCGGGAGTACGTGGTCGCCGCCCCAGGACGAGAAGGATGTGGTCGAATGAGTATCGAGGGGTGATCTAGAGACAACCGTCCAGACCTACTACAAGACATCCTCGGTAAGACCCACCCAAACTACGCCGTCGTGTCAAGTTCCCGAAAATTTTGTTGATTAGACAGAACGACATCAAAATTCTTCTTATATCGCAACGGGTGTGATTCACTTCAAATGAACAAAACCTAAGATCGACCTGAGATTTCTAAATTTGAGCTAGCAATGAGTTTAAGCAGTTTATAAGTTGTTCCGGGAACAAACAGAAAAATGGAAATATCTATAACACAGAAAACCAAGTAGAACCCGGGTTTGAGAGTTAATTGATGGTCAGGTTCGTACCCGAGTTAAACACCTTGGTCACGGTAGAAAAACATCATTTTGAAAATTCATACACTATAATAATTCCTGCTTATTTATTTATCTAGTTGCCTGACTTATCTGTAGAAGTCATTATTTTTCCTATCATATGAATTCTGTTTAAATATACTTCTTATGACTTCTACAGGCGTTTGGTTTCCATTTGGTCAGTAGCTCTAGTAATAGAGATATTGGTTGGCTTTTCCTATATTATCTCATCCTTTATTAAAGTGAAAGAAAAGGTTTCACAATATTTTTTCTTTACAAAAATAAGTGTATTTTAGCACGAAAAAGCTATAAACCTACAAGCTACTAAAATGACGAAATTGGTTCTTGAGTAACTTAGCCCTACATCTAGTCTTAGTTCTGCAACTATAGAGCGTCCCAACCTTAGATTGCAATACAGGTCTTATGGCGCGCGCTGTTGCGAGATCACAGCCGCATATACAGAGTTCGGAGATGTTCTACTTCAGAATTTCGAGTTTTAAAATATTGTGGCTTTTAATATTTTAACTGATATTACAATTTGAATAAAATCACGCTTCAAAATATGCTATTAAATTAATTTTATATTACTTTAAAAATAAGAAACAATCACAAACCCCACTGATATGAGACCATGTAGTTTCACTCTTGAATCAGTTAAGGACAATGGGACGAAGAAAACTGCTGACTAAAGAAAGCACGTATTTCCTTTATTAACCATTCCAGACATAACCTCATAGTCAGTAAAGATAACGGAAAGTTTTTTCTCTCCTGACAACACTTCGAGCGACACTCAGGTGCATAGCCATCTTTAGTAGAAGACCGCGGCCTCATATCTGGCAACCTTTGCAGGAAGGGTCATTTTAACACTTATTTTAGCTCTCCAAAGGCAATGGCTGTACCTGATTCGTTATTCTGCTCTACATACCGGCGAATCAGGCGAATTCACTACCGTTGGCGAGACAAAGGCCGCTGCCTTCTACAAAAATGGCTATGTCAGGTGTATTTAAGTTTGTTTGTAGGACGGGCGCGTGGGAGCGCATGACAATAATACGCCACATATTTCACAACTATAAACAAGAGAACGGCTGAAGCTATTGCGGTGGGGCTCTTTTAAAAATATATTTCGGTCATTAGGAACAACTTTCTCGCTTTCATACCCATATAACTTCAATAACAAAAAAGTTTCTCACTGACCAACATTTTAGTATTTCAGTTTGTTAGATAACACGCATACGTTAGATACGTAAGATATCTAGAATAAATACTTTTGCTTATTAATCAAACCGGGTACGAGTATATTAATTAATAAGCTGACTAATCTCTTGTATGTTTTGTTGATCATATTACTCAATTAATATTATTATTTAATATTCTAAGGTTACGTAAACAATGTTAACAATAAGGGTTAATTTGCACCCACTTAGAGGAAAGTAGGCTTATCAGATATGCTAATATATTCTTGTTTTGTGTCTCAGAATTACTAATTCGTTACGCGTGATCTCTTCCGCCGCAGTTAATTGCACGAGGTTCCGGCATCAGATATTGTGCCTCAGAACCTCGTAACACTGGAAACAATTTTGTTTAAAACGTTGGCTAAAACTATTGTCTTGGATTGCTGTTGTTTAATTTTCGCCAATTGGTATCAAGAAACCTTCAGTTATAGATTAATGCTTTTAGCGTTGAATTATGTACCACGAACTCTTAATGGTAAAATTTTAGTTGAGATGCTGGCCTATTCCTTGAAGGAAACACACCTTCAGAATATTAGTTTTATAAGTGGTTTTGGCAGTGTTTCATTAGGTCAGTACGTCTGTTACATTGAGAGCCGAGCCTAGCCTAGCACTTATTTATTTCAATAGGAGATTAATTCCGTATATTGCAGGATGTTTATTCGTAAGCTTATCAAATATTTTTAATTTCTGTACAAACGCAATTCTGTTACATTTCCAAAGCCAACAACAATGCATTGCAGCAGACGGTAAACACCTCTCATTGAGTATGGTAGATAGTTATTGCCCACTGATCAATTTTCCTATTCACAATTTACCCACCAACGAAACACAATAAACAACTTTGTCACCATATTTTTTACAATCTGCTTTTCTACATTTGCCATCCCCTTTAAACATCATGAAGTTGTAATATGCAAAAAAAAAAAAAAATCGTCATACAAATTTTATTCTAGTTTCTTTTTGTTCAGTATTAAAAGTTCATTTCGTAAATGTGATTTTATAATTGTAACGGTCAGAACAGTTAACTGGAAGATTGGAATACAAATTGAGTATTCAGCTGACGAGCGGCGCACACAGTGATGGTTTCATTGCAGGCCCAGGAGGATGCCGACCAAAGTATGGGGGGGGGAAGGGGGGGAGCTACCGCCTAGGAGGAGAAGCTTACAGAGGACTCATACTTTGTAGTCATTTATATTTGTAAATAATAATTAAATTAGTATTGTGTTTCGGTTAAACTAGGAAATGACTGATAACGTAAGCTTAGTAAAATTTCATTTCAATTAAATAGACAGTTCGGGAGTAACTGCTACACAGAGTTACCTTATTGTCCTCGGAGACGAGCTGCTATTGGCTGACGATTTCGAGGGGCATTTTCAGTAGAAGCGGAGCGTAGATTTGGGGAACTCGCGAGGTAGTCGCCGCGCTGAGGAAGGCGGACGTGAGATGTCACGACCCGCGATCACAGGAGTGAATTGAAGCCGCGATATTTTTGCACAGCTCGAAGTAGTAGGTCCAACACCTAACCGCACGACGGAGGCTTTCAGGGGCCTTGTAATTAACCTTGTGCTGCCGCCACAGAAGTAAGACACCTGCGTGACAAACATTTGAATAATACAATTTCGAGCAGTGACTGAGGAAATAGGGACCTTGCGGACGTTACCAAAGGACAATAAATATAAATACCGTTTATTGATTCCAGCCGTATTTGCCTAACCTTCATCAGACCTTTGAGTGTTTTCCTTCAAGCCAGAGAGGCGACTTACAAAGTCTTAATACTCATCTTCACCCTGCTGCAGGACTGTCTGTCATAATTTAAAAATGCCTTCCTACCGTTAAAATAAGACGCATTTTACGGCCATCGACGTGTGCCGTCTTTACATATTATTACGTTGGCAGAAAAACCCATATCACGTGCAGATTTATTTGTATTCGGCTTTGAGTCTTGTCGACAGCGAATTCATTGAAAATTTTAACACACAACTTCACTCAAGACCAATAATTTGGAAACAAGTCGGCCATGGACCATGTTAAGGAACCATCTTAGCCTTCGCCTGGGGCGATTTCAGAATACCACAGCAAACAGAAACCAGGATGGCCGTAGCCAAAGTGTCCTCCCGAATGCGAGTCCAGCGTTTTACTGATACGTTACCTCGTTCGCTCAATACCTCTTGTTCAAGAAGTTACTTATCTGTGCATAATTATAAATCTGGAGCCACAATCACTCGTCGCATCCGCCAGTTTTCCTCCGTCCATTCGTCTGCAAATCGAGCGATCCACAACATTCCGTCATTCGTCCGTCGTAATTCCTTTAAATTGCTAAGCTACCATTGCACGATCTTAAAATTTCTGTGATGTATAAGAATTGTCTTATAAATTTAATTTATTTTTACAGATATTTAATGTATATATGGTTGGTAATAATTACAACTTCTGATTTTTACTGAAAATAAACTTTGCGACCATAATTATTCTATATAAATTTATTTACGTTTCGCATTTAATAAGCGCTATGTAAAAATAATTTCCGTTGATGTTTTAATTTGTATCATTACCAAAAATATTTCTATCATATTGTGAAAGGGAATTTCCATCGCTGTTAGGACAATACTAATAAAATAAAATAAACCAGCCTTCTTATTATTATTTAAAACTATAAAACAACTGTTACCAATATCAAAAGGCAAATCATTAGTCAGTGTTCCTTCAAAGGTTACAGATTGCCAAGCTTTATAATATGGATGGATGGAAATATTCGTGGTTTCTAATTGGCTGAAGGTCACGTGACCAATTGACAGACGGGCGACTGACGAATGCGAGAGATGATTCTGACACTAACATTAGTGCTGATCTATCTTGATCAGACCAACTTGCAAAATTTTACCGATCTTCATATTCCCACGCGCTATGTTTAAAACACAAACGCTTCTCACCACAAGTCGCTAAAATATTAATTTTACAAACGTAAATATTTACTATTACTGATAACTGAAATGTGAAATTTAAGATATTATCGATTATAATTTACCAATAAAGTTACATTGCGTATAAAATTAAGTTTCTCTATTTGTGTTTGGTTAAAAACCTCGTGGCAATGTCTTGGAATATTTTAAGAAAGTTGACTCGCTTCAATTACAAGAGAGTCGCTTACGTTGCCTGCATTATAGTTAAGCTCCTAGTTACAAGATGTCGTCACTACCAGAAAGAAGGCCTATTACTTAGCGGCCAGGTTAAAAACTAACTGAAGGATTTTCCTAGTTATGACACGGTTTCGAATGTATCACAACTGTCCATGCCCAATCATAAATCACGATCTTTCCGAAAATTCCGGACTGTCTTTGTAGTACGGACGTGTAAACTGATAAACTTTGAGCTGGCGCAGTTAGTCAACATATCCACCTTTCATGCTTCACCGTTAAGTCTCTTTAATGCCCTCACGTTAGTTACCTCAAATGTATTTGTATTATATCTAGAGAGGATGGTATATCGCGAGAAAGTTTCGTGCCAACATACCCTTGAAAACGCCGTAGTTTCTTGCAACGTGTATGACTGGTTGATATACACTTAGCACGACGTAGCTGTCTGCAGACCAATAACAGACATCAAATATCAACAGCGAGATTCTTATTGGCTCAGTCAAATAAGGCAACAGCTTCCCATACAAGCGAAAGCCAGTAATCTTTTGATAAGCTGAACGTACTTTGAAACCTAGCAAAAAGTCAAGTTTTCCCGAGATAAATCGTCGCTAATTATATCACTTGTCATTTATATGCATTTTATTCATTTAAAATTGACATACCTAAATGTGGTATTTAGTTAATTTTATTTCTGGAATTTTAATAGCCTATGATTTTGTACGCACAAAATAAATGATTTATGTGTTAGTGATCTATGTTGTCCGGCTAATAGTTAGAGAAACTAAATAATTCTGTTTGGTTAGATAATATCTGAAGACTGCATTTGATACTACACTATAAAGTTTTGCGTTATGAATGGGTTATCACGCCAGGTGTGTCAGTTGTACAACAAATTTATTTTTACATTTCAGTGTGTTTAATACTCTCATAATTTTTTATTATTTGTTTCAAAATAGTTTTATTTTGTATTAATATCAGGTTTGTGCTTATAGACCCCAGTTAATTTAAATGTTTAAGTTTCGGCACAAATGAAAATTGGTGGTATATCAGATCGCCGCTGTTTTTCGATGGGCATCCTCTGTTGGAAGAAAGGAATGATCCTAGAGAAATGTCAGCCTGAACAATGTGTATTCGAACCGTCATTAATCACTAATTTAATGCCACACCATAAAACAAGGTGACTTTTGAATCATTTCAAAGTTTTCTGAAGTATTCCTTAAGCTGCGGAGATAAAGAAGTTCTACCGCACTGTAAATACGTATTTTTTATGATTATTATTTTGTGAATATTCTGAGCTCCTGAACACGAATTGGAATCTTTTATAATGCTGAGCTACTATGCAGATAAGCCGATATAATTGTATGTAAAACAGATTTTTCCCATAAAGTTTCCTCAGAACTTAAATGGCTGTGAACTAATTGTGGATTCTTGCAATTAAATAAAATTAACCAAAATGTTGACAATTAAGATGATTTGACTTCATAAAATATTGCAGATAGCCGAGGTTATGTTCTATCATTGTATTACTTCTTGGAAAAATTATATAGAGAGAGCAAAAGTGTACTTTACGAAGAAAATTTTAATCTGAATGGAAATTCAGTTTTAAATATCATTTTCCTGAAGGAGGATTGGAATAACTCAAATTTGCATTCGGTAATATAATGAATTCTCTCTATACTTATCGTTGTAATTTGTTACTTGTTGTATATTCTTAATTAAGTGAAAAATATTTCAATACGAAGATGAACATTATGAATTTTTAATGTTATGTAGGTCTAGTTGCAGTTTTGTACTGAATGGTGCATTTAATTTTTCATTGTAAGGAGAAATTACCAATCTTATGCTAAACTGTCAAAATTTGTTAGATTTGATCAAAATAGTTCGTATATATAGACACAAACTTTTTTCTCATCATATATACACAATGAATACAAATTTTAAATTACAATTTCTGGTATTCCGTATAAATTTTATCCGTGCTAAGATTATTGAACAAAATTATTTTTAATCAGTTAGTGTAGACTCAATCCTGGAGAAATTTAAGCTGTATAAAGAAACAAACTGTTACTAAACTGGCGTTTCAGTCTGCACTATAATTTGTATCTGTAAAGAAAATTTTAACATAATTACAAAAATTAAATATAAATGTTGTGTTAATATGTACATTTACTCGATTAGTCACAAATGAATACAGGAATAACCTACGTAACATTGCCGTCTACATCCATTTAGCAGATAACGTGTTAGATTTTCTTAACTGACGCATATTGAACAAGTAAAATTATTTGTTAAAAAATTAATTTTAAGAGACATAGGCAGTACAGGTAATCCTACCAAAATATTTGATACATTTTTGTTTTAAAAAATGGTAATTGCATGTCTGCTTTGGTAAACTTATACATTTAGTTGTAATGCGTATTAAATTTAGAAACTGTATTTTTTATGAGTGAAAAAAATTTCTGCTGTAAAACTGTTACCTAAAGCCATATAAATTTACTACTTTACACATATTTAAGCTTAATATATGATTAACATTTTAAATTTAAAGCCTAGCAGAGTTTATTGGGACTTAAGTAACTAATATGCGATAAAATAAGAGTTATTAACTTCTAAATGTAGACCATATTTACAACAACAACAACAACAAAAGGAAACAAAAAGAGGCGTCGAGAAAATTAAATATATTTTACATCTTGTTTGCTGAAATCCCAAGGTTCAAGATAGAAGAATCATTACAAAAGTCGGTGCGACGATTGGATGGGGTCGTTCGTCACGGCAATAGCAGGCCTATTGTTTGGATGTTATTCGTTTTGCTCTTAAAACGCATTATATAAAGCGTACAAAGCTTCGTTATGTGTTAATACATCCGCCAATCAAACAAACTTCTGCTAAACGCTTTCTTTAAATTCACGCAGACAACAATGATGTGGCTACATGATACAGTTGGCAATGCACTCTTGTTAATACAGTAACAATATCCATCAGTGGTCGTCGCATTTTCTGATATATTTTATAATGATTTACGTTTGAATCAATAGAACAAATTGTATTAAGACAAAGAATTTATTTTTGTTGTTTGTTACTCACAAGTAAGTTATTCATTTAAAAATCACGAGTGTAATATTTGAGCGAATAACATGTGTATGTTAACTTCTTTTATATCTCCACCTTAAAAACGGAGGAAAAATCA
>PNEQ01072891.1:14923-32697 GCA_003012365.1 Medauroidea extradentata | reverse complement strand
AGGATTACGCAATTGCATAATAATGTAGCAGGACTGATGTCTCGATTTCAAGACGTAAGAACGGACAGGAACAAACGACTTACTTATTCGGGCGTTCAGTTGAAGGTCGAACCTTATTTCAGTATACAAAACCATGTAGCAGCTAGACGACTGCTAACCTGAAAACGTGGATTTTCTGTAATCAGCAGTACAAATGATTATTTACTAGAAACGAACTGTGATCAGTGGCTAAACAAGCAAGAACACATATAATTGTAAATAATACAGTTGTTTCCCTGGCACTTTTTATGACTTAGGTTCCAGTGCCAATTTAAAAAATACAGTTCATATATTGAAAATACGGAAATTTCACCCTTTATGTACACTTTATCCGTTCTTAACAAAAAAATAATTTAATTATTTTTGTTTAGATTAATTCCTTTACTCTCTTACTTTTCGCGATAGCAATTGTTACAACATTTCCGATTTTTTTACTGTTTACACGTATCTTTATGTATGTATGTATGTTTTATATATATATATATATATATATATATATATATATATATATATATATATATATATATTTAGGTGTGCGTTTGTGTGTGTTTCATTGTGTAAAAGATTATCGTTGCAAGATAAGAACATAATGTGATAAAAATCGTTGAAAACAAAACATCCTTCAAATTGGAAATAAATAAGCCGTAAAATCCATGCAACTGTATCACCCGTGAATACAGGACATATGCAAAATTGTTTTAAACTATTGATTAATTATTTGGTTTTTATTAATAATTAATTGATCGATTTACTAGAGAAACAAAATGCTTTCCTATCAGGCAATCATGCGGGTTCATTAAAATCCTGGTTTAGTTTCTGCTAAATATGTAAACTACGCCTCAGACGTCATGTAAATGGCACACACAATGTCGTTATAACGCCTATTGGCATGTTCCCAAATGCGTTTACCTACACGCGCCGCATCAGTGCGGGAATCTCGTGTTCCGGAACACACCGTAAAACATGTGTAACGTGACGCGCACAATAAAACAGTCTCACCGAATTATTTAACTGTGTTTTAGAGGGCCAGTTCTATGCACGCGACAAATTTACACGAGAGTAAAAAAAAAAAAAAAGGAAAAAAAAAAGAACAAGCCCTGAATCACGCCGGGATAAAAAAAAAACGAATTTTCTGTGTTTTATTTTACAACAGGAGTATGCGTGTTTCGCTCGAAGAAACTGTATTTAACTACTCCGTTGATGAACACCAAGCATTTTATGCTCTAGTGGTTTATGAAGTTCGTGATTACGAGCACATTAACACAAGAATATTAGAGGTGATCAACTTTAGTAATTTAAAACTGTAACCTCTTAGTCACTCTAGTTATAGTTATATTTTTAACATTTAGACGCGCGTGGTAGAGAAATAAACGCTGAAATCATTATTTAAAATCCATACGTAAGTCGATATAAAAAATTATAAAATAACAACCAAAAATAATGATATTAGCCAACTTAATGAGCAAACATTTGCCTAGAATGAAGGATTTGTTCAGCGTGATATGTTACGGCGCTATTACATATACGAAATTTCGGTGTCAGCTATTATTCTTCAGAAATACGTTACTCGAAAAAAAATCTCGCTCAAAAAGTTGGTAAACCTGTTTAAGGTTAGTGTTGTTTTTTAATTTTTGTAATCTGGCTTCGAGAAGCCTACAATTTTGAAATGATGCTTTTCACGCTATGTCCCATACTCACGCTCACTAATTTCTAAATATTTTTGTCTGTTAGATAGTTACAAGTCACTGATCCAGTTGTCAGAAAATTTAAAATACTAATTTTACAGCGTGGCAAACGTTATCATATTTTAGAATGTGATATAAATTGTAATCACATAACTTGTTAAAAAAAATTATCATCATATAGTATTTGCATGTCCCAGTTGTTGGTATAATCTTCAATTTCACTGTATAAATAAACAAAAGAGCTCAGAAAAAAAGATTTGAGCTGAAAATCATGTAACTGCACCAGGATTCTAGGCATTATTATGAGAAACTCAGGTTATAGGTATTGAAATACTGTAAGCTGAGAATTAAGGTATTTTCAGAGTGGTTTAAAATTTTCTTTTAAGGGAGATGGTGTGCGGCCATCTTTAATTTAAAGTATGTTTCCCCGCTACAAATATTTCTGAAGGCGTGTAAATTTTTTTGTGATTTGATGCTTAAACGTTAGTCTACTACATAGTTTTACTTTGTTAAAGAATAAATTACTTACATATGATGTGACATTTAATGAAATATAATCAGTAACATTAACTTTCTTATCTTCCAACAAATGTCAAATAATATGGAAATTATTTACTAGCTAACAATTTGTAAATGTATAGAAGACATTTAGAGAACGAAATGTCAAGTCAAAAATGTTGATACGCCTTAAGGAATGCTTGTAGTTAGGGAAAAATTCTTTAAAATTAAAGATGGCCGTTTACCATTCCCATTAATAAATACAGACGTTATTTTATTTTAAAAAAATACCGATGTAAGTGTTCTGGGACTCTGCTGCAAGACGTTTAAAACGTCAGGGAAAAGGAAATAACTGAGAGAAAGTAGTTGCGCGCAAGAAAAAAGAAATTGGCTCAATGTCGCATTAAACTCTATCCCAGACCTCCATTGGCGCGAATGAAGAAACATTTCAGCCTGGGAACGGAAGGTTTCTATATGCCGTATCCACCTCAAACACACATGTGCGTGAGTTCAGAGAAATTGGGCGCGTGCCTGTAAAAAAACCATATAATCCACTACGTGTGAAGATTGGACAGACTGCTCAGCTAGCGAGACATGCCTGTCGCCCCGAGGAACGGATGAGATGAGGGTGAAATAAGCGTGGAGCAACGACGGAATGAGAGAGAACCCACCGGCGAACAGCAACGTCCGCTACGTTACCCACATGCGAACAATTCCGGGACCGATCCCGCCGGGAACCGAACCCAGATCGCCTGGTTAGGAGGCGAGAGGTTTGACCCCTTGGCTACAGTGCGCGTACGTATTTTTCTTAATTATCATTCTCATAATAAACATTCATCTTTATTAATAATTGTCAGAAGCCAAAAGTGGGGGGAAAAAAAAAAATTAGTCGTTGGACAGTGTTATAGTTCTCTTTTCTAAATCTTTTTCAAATAAGTAATATTTTCATGACTGTTTACTTCGTTGTGTATTAAGAGTTCCCATAAAGCCATACTGATTTTTAAAAAGTATATGAAGAAGTCAGCAGTAGATAGAATGAATATATTCGTTTTGATTGATTCAATCCCAAACACGTATTTCTTAATTATTTAACATTTCACAGTTTATATTTATACAGAACAGAATTTTCAAGCGATTTGTTTGTGTTTGATTGCGTCATGTATGTATGTACGTATGTATGTATATATGTTTGTATGTATGTACTGTACATTTGTCTCAGAAAGCGATGGTTGAGTTTATGGCTGCTGCCTGCTTTTATTTTTCGTATTAGAGACATGAACTCGCAAAATAAGTAAGGTACTTTCTAGACGAACAAGTGCGCGAATATAGATTACAAAAAGTAAACAACCAGCACGTACACACAAGATACGGTACACAATTTTTTTTTGCAAAAAAAAAAAAAAAAGTCAGCTGCGGCAAAGAACATTTTGCTTAAATATGATCCACTACAAAGTATTTTTGCCACAAAAGGAAAATATTTAAAATACACAGTTACGGTAAACAAAATTGCGCCAACGTTAAAATAGTTCAGTAGTAAATTTAATTAAAAATTAAGTTAAAGCTTATTTAAACGATTATAATTTTGAAATACATGCACGCGTGCGCACACACGCGCGTATATATTTAAAATATATTAATATATATATATATATATATATATATATATATATATATATATATATATATATATATATGTGTGTGTGTGTGTGTGTTTGTGTGTGCGTGTGTTACATGGAATATAAAGTTATTCGCGAAGAAATCTTTTATTTAAACAGTGGTTTTAAATTGCCGTGTTTGTATTTGTTCATAACAGATATTTCTATAATCATTTTTCGTGTGAAATAACTTTTCAAACTTGCCATACACTTTGAACAACACGTAGCCCATTTGTTGTGTTGGAAATTTTAGGATAGAAGTTAGTCTATTACTCTTCCACGACACACGACTTGGTTTTAATGTCAATCAATTGAAAGTAGTTACGACGGAATGCAAACAAAAACAAAATATAATTGATTTGTCAAGTGTTGGTTACGTAGCGTGGATGCAGCGTTTCCGAATCATAGCTCACTTCAACCTATCCCACTGTGTTTCTCCTTGGAGCAGAGAGTGAATCCACTAATTCGAGCTCACTTGAGACGGCCAGAGATCTCTCTAGTGGGCTCGCAAACCCTTAACCTAAGTTTTGCCTGTCTACGCACACACTCCCTTCACTACAGTCACTTTGTCTCTCCACCTCCGTGCCTCTCTCTCTCTCTCTCTCTCTCTCTCTCTCTCTCTCTCTCTCTCTCACTATCTCACCACCTCCACATATAACTCTCTATTTCTCTACCTATCTCTTGCTATCTCTACTCCAAATAAATTAATTGATGTAGTGGTCACAACACTCATTTCCCACTACTGTGGTTAGATTGGGTTTGATCCCCGGTGGAATCGATTTATATTTTTGAATGTGTGTACAGGTATAAGATGTTTCCATTGACGGGTGGGTTTTGTCGGGGCTTTCAGTCGCTGAACCGTTATAACACCATAACACACTCACCAGTGCTCAAATCCACACTGTTATAGGATCCGTCTACAAAGATTGAAGTCACGGAATTTAAAAACTGAATTACTGTCAACGAAATTACTTTTCACTGGAACAGTAGTAATTGTACTGCCACATAAAATGATTTTAAATGAGATTATTCGGCATGCCTTTTTTTTTGTAAAATGTAAGTTATAACGTCGAATTTAATGTATTTTATTATTACACTCATACATTGTCAATATTTCACAGTGTAGGAGATTTTCCTAAAACTTTTCACATAGATTTTTTTTTTTTAATTTACCATCTGAGAAGTAATTATTTGCAAGTATGATTAACTCTTTAATTTCCTTGACTGTAAGCTTAGTAGAGAGTTGCAAATTCTCTCAGTCATCTGTATTATACATAATTTTAGTCTTATGAGTGTAGGCTTTCTTTTAGTTCATTAACACAGATGAATTAGAAAAAATGACTACTACTCGCATACGTTTTAAATAAAACTAATTTTACTTTTCTGACAACAAATATTTTCACATTGATTTCATAATGGTTTGGAGATATTAATATGCATATGAATACACAAAAAAAAAAAAAAGACAAGAAAGACGAAAAATTTACGCTTCAGAAATTAAAAAAAAAAAAATATTGAAGAAGTTAATATCTATAACAACTAACAATCCGATATACTATATTACTTCAGTATTTATTGAAGTCGCAGCAATATGATAAAGGTAGTATATTTTTCATTATTGACAGTTTCTTTGTCGGTGTCAAGACTTCGATTACTGGCTGTTTAAATTTTCTGTGATATCAAACATATAAAAATCTGTTAATGACAATAAGTGTGACAAACTTCGAAAAAAAAATAATTCGGTACCATTTACAACAGGAATAACCTATAAAATAATATTCAATTTTTATTTTCAAATTAATTAAACTTTACACATATGATTCGACAAATAAATTTTATTATTTATTTAAAGCAATTATCATCACTAGCATTCTTTTTAAAAACTAGCTTGTTACTTCAAATTAGAACAAAAATACTATTTTTGCTGAAAATGAAAGTTACAATTTTCGACATTTGCGCACTCAACTCGACAACACAGTTTGTACCGAATTCATACAGCTATTTTCTCACGACCTTCTATTGCTAGATTGAGAAACCACAAATATTAATAAGAGAAGAAAACCTTGGAAACTGATTTAATGAAAATGTACTAAAAAGTTTGAAATATTTTGCTGTGCCTCAATTCAGGAATTTTTCGCTGCTGGAGTCCAACCTGTCATTGGATGTTATGATTTGGACTTTTCTCTAGATTTAAAGGTGTACGTGTATTTTCTTTGGTAAGCCTACAACTGGAGAAGGAATAGCAGACCAGTTAAGAAAAATCCAATGTCTGAAAACCCGGGGTGAAATCGAATTCACGAACTTCCGAGACTGAGGAATGCACGCAGATGGACGACCAAAACCGTTCTTCACTAGTGTCTATTTTACACACTTAAAAAAAATGTAATAAGATTTCTCTGGCAAATATTTTTGTACCTATCACAAAATGCTTTTTTTTTGTGACCACCATGTTTTAGTAGCGCCAATATCATTTTTTTCTGGTGTCCACAAAATACTTTTTGCGGAGTGAACACCAACAAAAAAATTTCGTAGTTGCGACAAAACATTTTTTTCCGTGAGTTTTTTTTTTTTTTTGTAATTTCGAATGGTATCAGCGATTTCTACTGCAGTTCACTGGTTCTCCAATTAGGGATCACTGCTTGCATGCTTCAAGATATAGCTTTTAAAATTTTATTTAAACGAGCGTGAATAAAAAATGATTAGTTATTTTGAATTGTAGTCTAACAAACGAAGCTCATGTAATAAGATATGCATCGTGCCAAAAATATTGTTACCACTGTCATTTAAGATTAAAATATTAGTACTATGTACATGAGCTGAAACGGATATTTACAGGCTTAATTTTAATTACATAACTTTAATATTTGATTTCAAACAAGCCTCGTATTTCATAATTATTTGCGGACCGGAAAAATGAATTTTTCGGGTATGTAGTCAACCAGAAGTCTGCACAATAGTACATGAGTTCACGTATAAACGATAAGGAAAGTGGTGAGTTAGAAAGAGTCAGCTCTAGGCGCTCGTTATAATTACATAGAAGCATAAGATCACGGATGTGGCTGACGTAAGCGTATGATCACAGATGCTGATGACGGAAACGAAACAGGAAACATTTACTCCCGTCTGATTACTCCACGACACACCACTAGGAAATGTAATAATGCAATACAAAAACTTGAAAAAGTTGTTGTTATTTATTTTATTATTTTTTATAAAGATTTACGACATGCGAAAACAGTACATACTGCACTATTCAGTATACGATACGACTGGGGTCATGAATTTCGCGAAAAGAATTTTGCCCCAGTTAGTATCAGTACCTTGTGTGCACATCTACAGTACTGATTCATAATCAGTGATGGGATGATTTAACTGTCACGTGTCTTGAGGTTCTATGTGCAGATCATATATAAGTGTGATGTTGCAGTAACCTTATTGTGATTGCACAGTCTAATGAGAGACGTCACTTCACAAAGACACGCTGCCAATAACCATGAAGCAGAGCTGTAGATATGCACATAAGGCACTGAAACAAACTGGGGCCAAATTCTTTTCGCGAAATGTTCATGTCTCTAAATATGATACATACATTAAAATATCAAAACATAATTATTTAAATTGTAAAACGCTTATTTTTAAGAATAATAATTCGAGACCCGGAAATGTAGCAAGTTCATAACATGAAAAGTTAGATTTCGAACTCCTGTGCTTGTGATTGGGTCTATATTCATTAATTCCGTCCCTGAAGATTCTGAACTAACAGCACAGCAAACCAGCAGGAAACTGATCACTGACTGCCGTGCTGTATTGTCAGATATGCATCTGGTCACTCACTAGAACATCACTCAGAGAACTAATAGCTAATGACAGAGTGTACACAGCACTGGGAAATCCAAACGGCAGAGCGTTGATCCCGCGAAATTTCTAAGTCGATAATAATTAGTTTATTCATTTTATCATTTTAATAGGCGGAAACTACATCAGTCAAAAGCAATACTGTAAGATTGCACAGAGTGTGTCTAGAGACAGTGGAACATTGCAGGAATCTTTCGTGCCTTGTATTATTGGAGGGCGGTTATGTTGTAGTTTAAAGACGAATCACAAATATTCAGTAGCGGTGCACCAGTCAGAACATTTCGTATGGTACGTGTTTGTGTATGTGTTTCTCCTTTTAAGACTTTTGCTGCTGCCCCTGATATTCATGAACTTCTTTCACCTAGCTATCCTTTTTGCGGGAAGGGAAGTGCGGTGGTGTAGTGATCACACGGACCATCTCAGGGTGGGAATGCAGCGGAAATTGTCGTTAGCGTGCGGGGCTTGTCATGCATATGTCGTTCCAACCTTCCCCACTCCCGCCCTGATATTCTCATTGACTCTCCTTCTGTACCTAATGAACTACACTTATATTCCACTTCAGTGTACGTACGAGCAGATTGCATGTCCCCACTGAGACCTGCTCAGGGCTGTTGTAGGTTGATCTCGTGAGGTGTTTCTGGAGCCCTGAAGAGTCGTCCGACTCACGGACGAAAACTCAGATGCATGGTATCTTGTACATGCTTAGGGAGATCAGCGTCATAGCTCCAGCCTTGTGTCTGTGTTGATCGTGGGTTTGACTCGAAATAGGAACTGCTGCTTGGGAGACGGTCTGGAGGGTTTCTATGTGAGTGGCTGGAGCTTTTCTTGGGCGTTCCCGCTAGACCTAGCAAGCTGGTTCACTACAGACGGAGCGGCTGCGATAACTCTTGAGAAGATACGTTTGTCTAATCCACTTAGTGATAGGATTCGCCACGATGCGGTGTCGTAGGAGTTGTACAGGTCTCGGCTCCGTCAAGGTGGCCCCAGGTGGCTAACCCACTTCGGACTGTTAATAAGGTGAGATGGTAACTACGCCCATACATTGTGAATAAGAGGAATGTATCGTTTATGGCGAGGATGTTGAATTCTCTCGTGTTCGACAAGTTTGTTCCTCATAATATAGCCTCGGGTACAGGAGGTCATGGCTTTTGCCAACCCACACCACTCAGATGTCGGAAAACACGTTACACATAAATATGCATGCAATGTCTGTCGGTTTTACCTCAGACCTTCAGCATAAGCTGGTAACTGTAACGTGAGTTCTTTTAATGTACTTCTAAAACACAGCAAATAATAATATGTACACAATTTAGACGTTACCTTTTGTGGGCGATGCAAGTGTTTGATATTCGCATAGCTATGTTTATTTTGACACATGGCAGAACTATATTAATCGTGTGGAAGTAACAGTTTAACAGACTTTAACAAGTACTTTCTTTGACGGAAAATCCTAGCATTCGCCTGTAGCGATTTCGGAGAAGCTATGGAAAACCGAAATCAAAGTGACTGTAGCCAGGATTCGAAAACAATTATCTACATGGACTGTTTCCGTCAAAGAATGTACTTGTCAAAGTCTGCTTAACTTAGGAAATGTCCGATTCCTCGTCTAGTATTCCTGCCCTTGTGCAAAGTCGTATGCAACCATCAATAATGCTCTAGCTGCCAACTAGATGAAAAGCCCGATTAAAAAATAACTGTCTAGAGTATTAGAAACGATATGGGTTGGTAAACATATTTTTTAAATAAACGATAAGCATAAGCTGTCTAAAGTAGAAAATTTATTTTAAAATTAAGGCAACACACTCCTGCCAAAGACGATTATGTAATGCAGATACTATAAGTCAGGAACAATGAGAAAGGATCGGCAGTCTACTATTTAAAAGGAAAGGAGATATTTTGGCGTTTTTGATGTACAGAAGCAAGGATGCGATAAGTCGACACTTGAACGTGCGTCAGCTCCCCAACGCTGCTACGTTAAAAGGATACAGAAATGGTGTACGTAATTTTCGTCCCCCTACGTACTGCAATTGTAAGCGGTTACAGAAATTTTATAACAGTAGAGTTGGCAGTGAAGATATTTAGTTAACGATTTAAGGTGTTGCCTACCTGAGAGGGGTGGCGTGAGAAATAATTGGAAATTACCATGTAAAATTGAAACAGTGATAATAATACGGGTAAATGTGTGGACTTGGGTACTTTTTGATATCACCGTTTCAGTTATGTTCGGCGTGGTCAGTCATTTTTAATTATATCACTTTCAAATGAAAACCATCTCCTGTACTGAGTAGAGGAGAATATCGCTACACGGATAAAAATGTAGGGACAGCTTATAGACGTGGTGATTTCGAGTGTTTATTGATATTAAAATTTCTGAATTGTTCAGAGTTTTCAGGGCATTAAACACACCATAAATATAGTACTGCAAAGTGGGCTTCGCCGATATGAACAATAAACTCAGGCGCGACGTATATAGGTACGACAGGTACCGAGTCACACATAAAATAATTTAACATATCCTTAGCATTGTTCGAGTTAGGACTCCGAGGTAAGCAGTGCACTAAAGTGTGTCCGTCGCCCGCCTCGAATTTAATGGCGCAGAAGCGAGTGAACTCCAAGGTTTACATTGACACGCGCATTATTTACCACGGTCCAAACACTGAACTAGTAGTGCATGCTGCTCATCGAAGTGTTAGTACTTTAGGCGGTTATATTTAAAAATAAGGTAAGCCTGGGTGAGGAAAAATTTCTGCTTGAGGCGTTCAAACAACGACTCGAGTAGACTTCTCAAATGTCCACTAAATCACGGAATCCTGATTATCTACCAGGGATTTAGACATGTTCTGGTGATCGCTCATCTTACTGAGTAAACCTACGCAACCCTTGCAGGTTACTTAATATAACAACCTTACTGGACATAAAACAGTCACTATATAATTATGTTGGGGGAAAGCCTGTACGAAAATTGTTATATGGTTTTATATGTATCTTGTTAGTGCATTATGGAATACGGCAGTTAGAAAATGCTGTTTTTGTAGCTGTCTTGGAGGTGTTCGTAACAGTGTATAATATGTTTGTGGTGATAATAACATTTCGTTCTTGTCCGAAGTGGGTTTTTATTTTGTTAATTATCATAGCAGATGCACCCGGAAATGATTAGCAAATAAACTCATAACTTAACATTTAAAAAGCGACGGTCTTTTTATAAGGAAAGTTGTGAGATAGTATCATTGATATCTTCTGACACGAACATTTCACGGTTTCAACGGCCTATCGGGTGGATTTCACACTCCTGTACTCAGCCACTCTAGTTTATTGGGTCCAGTGAGTAGTTGGTTATATATCTGATAAATTATTTTCATCAGACTGGCTGCTGGCTGAGAGACCTCAAAGACTCAAGGACGAATTTCATAGATCATAGACTCAATCATAAAAGTATATCACCATACGGGAGTTCGAGATCATACTTCTTTTCCAGAAAATTTGCGAAATGTCCGGGTTTCTAGTGAAGTCGAAATGCTAGTGATGATCGCTTTAGGTGTGAATAAGGTTACGGTGGAATGCAAGGAATGCGAGGCAATAGTACCCAAGTCAAAATCTGCCGGCTAACCTGCAACATCCACCACGTCTCCCGTACGCGAACAATAATAAACGATTCCAAAGGGAATGGACCTTGGATTCTCGTGGTTAGAGACAAGTCTGGCCATTGTACCACAGTCATTTTCTTTAGGAATGTTTGTATAGATAAATTTATTGGTTGTACGTAGGAAGAAGATTCACGTTTCATGGACAGCGGATCAATAGAGACAGAATGCGTGGTTTAAACCGACTGTGAAAGGCGAAGGGTTTTGGTCATGGTGAGTGTTGACAAACCATCCCATAACATAACTCACCTCGGTTTTCCTAAGAAATACGTGAATGTCCGTACCGGGAACCAAATTTGCGCCCTCCAAATTGCGAGGTCAGTATTAAATTAAGGGATGCCTAAAGAATATTTTAATACGAGAAGCTTATTCGTGTAAAAGTAGTGTCCTAAACACAGCAGTGTGTCTCGCCCTATGCCATTAAATGATGAATATCGCTATGCTTAAGCTATTTGTCGACACATTGTCCACTGTCCAGATAAATGGAGACACAAATAAGAACTTTGGAGGCTGTAAATATACTCTAGAAGCTGCCATATAGTGAAAATTTCCCGTGATATTTCTACCTTTAACAAGTAAGGTAAGTTGTCTTTACGTCTCGTGGATAGCGAGGTCATTAGATACAGTGAAACATACTGATACAATGACAGGAGCTGGGATAGAAATCGTCTCTGGCCTTTGTGAAGGAGCTGCCCCAGCAATCGCCTAGATCGGTTTCAGGAAACCGTGCAAATCCGAAATCACTGTGGTCAGCGCTGGGAATGTAATTCGGAACCTCCCTAATGCGATCCCAATGTGTTACCATTGCTCCACCTCGCCCAGTAGTGATAGGAAGTTTTATGCCTTAGTGTATGGGAGAAGTCGACCTCCGGGGACTACCTAACGAGAAGTGCACCCACCAATGTACAGCTAATGTAGCCGCATGTCGATACCACCAGATTTCGGTAATCGCAGCTATCGTTCCGTTTCTGCTGACGACCAATGATGGTCACCGAGGATTATTTTCAGCTGGCTCCTCGTGCGAGGCTACAATTACCACTGATTCCACTGTAGCTCGGGAGGACATGTAGCGCCCGTAAAGCCGACATTGGGCAGCAGGTTCTAAATGTCTGCCTTCTTAAAATGTTTACAGACATTCTAATTATTATGGCATTACATAAGAATAAATTTGCTCTATTGTGCAGCTAATAAAATTTTTCTTGAATTTTTTTCAAAGGTTTCAATTGAAAAATAATACTAAAATGGAATTTGTGTTTTCCCAATAGTATATCGGCGAAAAATAATTTTACTTACATAAAATTCAGTTTTTACATACGTTGTAGAGCTGTATTTACTAATTAAATTGGTATTTACATGTACGAAGTTCATGTTATTTAGCCGTTTATCACCGACAATCGTCCCAAAACTCTTGAATCACTGAAAACGACAAAATATTTGAATAGTTAATTTGAGAAATCCCACATGTCCACTTTTTTTTTTTTTTTCAAAATTAATTATTACACGTGGATAGTTTCTTCGTCGTAAGTTACACGAATACACATAAAACGTCACATGTCCGCACATCTCTACATAAAAACGGGAGTTGAAATTAATGGTTCATTTGAGAAAGCCGAAATGTACGTTTGATAACAAATGGCTGCAAACTGTAAAACATGTGTTTATTTCTTAAAGTTATATGAATATGTGTTTCGTTTGAGCTTGCAGCAAAACTACTTTCGTTCTTTTATTTCTTTCTATTACAATACAATTAATTAGAGAAACCTGCATGTTAATACTATAAAAACTGAAATATTAGAGTCGCCGTAACGTTATTTTCATTCCAGCCAACAGTATGTTACTGAGTAAATGGAATGAAACCTATCCGAACAGTTTCTAACACAACTCTGTAATGTGTTTTTGCGTCTCCAGAAAACTTTACATTTATGGAGCCAGCCTCTGCAGCGTAATCGGTTGGGCACCGGTCTACGGTGCGAGAGGTCCTGGGGTCGAATCCCGGCTCGTGAATGGGTGTTGTGTTGTCTCGTCATCTCATTTCTGCCTCATGGGCTCTTAAGACTTCGATTTTAAAGGGCCGTAAAACCCTCCCACCTCACCTTTATATATATATATATATATATATATATATATATATATATATATATATATATATATATATATATATATATATTGACGTGTGGTGTCACTCAAATGTACGATTAATTTACAAGATAACTTCTACGGATCTTTCACTGGCAACGAACACAAACGGACAATCAGCGATATCAGTGCTCGCCAGCAGTAACGGAATGTATTTTCGGCTGTCAACTGGCGCAGCCGATGAGTTCTGAGGTAACTTTGATGGCACTAGGGTGGCCCACATCCCGCGAGAGGTGATATCATCGCACTCCGCAATAACCCGCATCAGAGACTCCTATCTTCCCATTCAACATGCCCTTGCAGTTTACGTAGGCTGTGTAGTCCTAGAGGCACGAGTATTTCGCATATTCATCTGGCAGCAGCCTGGATTTCTCAGTCTTATACACGCACTGGACAAATTCGAACATCTATCGGCTTATAACTGTACAAGCAGATAGCACGTATTATCCTTCCCAATAATTAGAGCCATGAAATTTTCGCGAAAATAATTTTGCCCCACTTTGTTTCAGTGCCTTACGTGAACATATGCAGCTGTGCCACAGACTAAGTAGTAATACAGACGTGAAATGACGTGGCGGCTCGTTTGATATAGGCGAACTTGGCCGCTTATTGGCTGCCCGAGGCTGTAGACTCCAGCCCCGTGTCTGTTTGGCTCCTGCATGTTACTACAGGTTTCCTATTGGCCTGGCTGCCGACTAGCAGAGCAGCTGCCTCACGCTGATTGGCAGTAGGTATTTCCGCCATGTTGCTGGCCAGGGAAGCCATTTTGCTGGCGTGTGTGACTGAGTTCGCCTTCCTGCCGACTATTTCACTTCTGTATTCCTAAATATTCTGTGGCTGTGCTTTATGATTACTAGCAGTGTGTGTTTGTTCAGACTGGTCTCTCATTTGACTGCACCAATCAGAGTAAGAAAATGGTGGCACCATGCGCCTGTGGTTGGTCAGTAGAAACCCATGACATGTGACAGTTAAAACACCCAATCGCTGACTACGAAGCAAAACTGCAGATGTGCACGTAAGGCACTGAGACAAACTGGGGCAAAATTATTTTCGCGGAAAGTTCGTGGCCCTACTAATAATTATTTATTTGTTTTTTACTATAGATGGGGGAAAATTCGTAGGTTCGCTGACATGTAGGCTAGCCTTCAAGAATATCTGTGAACTGAAGCAATAAACAGCTGCTCATTGGCTGCTCGCTGTAGGTCTCCATTTAGTTGTTTCTTTGTTATTGGCTCGGTGCCATGTAAAGGCCATATTACACGGTACCAGATTCCGTACTAGCCTGTACAAGGTCTGCAATAACAGGTGATATACCGGCCGTAACGGCAGACATCTTGGTTTTTATCCACCAGGCTTGGCAGTTTTCATACCAGGTTTGGTAATAGAACCGGTGCTATTTTCCGTCCCAGGTCCTGTACCGGCTTTCGTAACAGACCAATCACGTTGCAGCAACAGAGTGTGGAGCGCTCCGTGTGACAACTGCATGAAATATTACAAGGAAGCCAAGCGAAATGTGTGTCGTCATCATAGCTAAGTATTGCGTACATGTGTCAAATAAATCGATGGCCAACTGCGATGTCACACGATATTATAGTTGCTTGAAGCCTAGCTTGTGCCTAAACGGAAACACGAAATTTTCATGTCTATATTTATTACTGGCTTGTTGTCGTCAAAGGAGTGTCAAAACTACTGTCATCTTATTACAGAAGTGACAGTGAAATATACTTTCTGGCGTTCACCCCGACCTACAATCAATACGAATACTCGTGCCTCTACCCATGAACCCGCACCACAAAGCATTTTGAACACAAGAAACAAATAAAGTGTTTCCTTAATCAAAATATTGTCTATTTAGAGTATTACTGAACACAGAAATGACATCCGGTTCTTCTCATTTTCACATCATAGGTTTAAAAAGAGCCTTGTACAGCTGACGCATGATCATTGTTGCATTGTGTTGGGAGAACTTTTTTTAAAGAAATACTGTTCAACGTGTGTTCAATATCTCTATCTACGAAAAGAAAACACATTTAAATATGCTTCACTAATTTTATTTTAGATATCATACTTAGAAACACGGTTTTAAGGCACCTCAAAACGGCAAAAATCATTTTTTTTTTCCAGATTGCTGGCGCATTAAGAAATATCATCCAGAATCGTAAAACAAAATTAGAGAAGCACACAATTGACTTTGCTACGAACTTTCAGTGAATTAAAAACAGGGCCACCGCTTAAAGTCCACGCCATTTTCGCACCTCGCACATAAATACGATACGGTTGTTGGCGCACTTATCACCTGGGGGCCGCGGTGGCCGAGGGGTCAGACCTCTCGCCTCCCACCAAGGCGATCCGGGTTCGATTCCCGGCGGGGTCGTTCCCCGGATTTTCGCAAGAGGGAATCGTGCCGGACGATGCCGCTGGTTGGCGGGTTTTCTCGGGGATCTCCTGTTTCCCCCGCCCATTCATTCCGGCGCTGCTCCATACTCACATCATATCATCCCTCACCAGCGCTGAAGACCTCGATGTTAAGCGCTGACCAAAACCTCTTCAATCAATCTTATCGCCTGCCTGTTTCCGTATCTTAGACGCGGTATCTAGCGTCTACTGTATAGGGATCTTAACTTATAAATGAATTGCAATGCTTGGTGTCGGTTAATTGGATGGAGTTAAACAGAAATAAACTAGCCTAAGAAGTAACTTATTTATAAAACCATACAAAGCAGAAGGTACTAAACATACAAAAGGGATTAGAATTTATTGGTTTGTGGACATACACCATTGCTCATGTTTTGCTGATAAAACCTGGGTTGAACGACAAAGTGCAAAAGACAACAAGGAAAAAACACACAAAAAATAGAAAAATTGCAATCGCAGAGGAATAATTATAATTATCTTAGTTGATATTGAGAATATTATATTTGGTATAAGACTTGTTACATAAATGAATAATACTATTATACCTCCTACATATATTAAAAATAGAATACATGAAATTCAGAAAGTTTTGAATATAACTACTATTATTATTGATATAACGGTTGTTTGTATAATAATTATGATTCCTATAGACAAAGGATATTTTATTATGATGATTATTAGGTTTAAAGTTGTGTTAATTGTTAATATAATTTTTATACAAAGGGTAGTTTAGTAGTAAAATGGTAGTTTTGGGAATTATTGACATATTAATTGTCTTCCTTTGAAGTTTTAAGAAATGTTTCATCTTTGGTTTACAAGACCAATATTTTATATAAACTATTAAAACTAGTGTTAATTTTTTTATCTTTGTTTATATTTGTTTGTGGTGAGTTGACATTTTCATTTAATTATGATCATTTTCTTAATACTTTACTAAGGTTGGAATATATTGTTTTGTCTTTATTTTGGTTTGATTTTATTTATATATTTATTATATCTTTTGATTTATATTTTATAATATTTATTTTGACTTTTTGGGCACGACGTGTTGCTTGACTGAAAGAAAATACTAAGCTACCTTCTTTGCCTCTTTGTTACACTTCTTAATAACCGTACTTAAGATTTCGCGTCCTGCACTGTGTATAACTTTTCTCTTGTAAGTTTCACTAGAAGACATAGATGAAATAAAGATTACTGTTAAAGTTGCTAATTGATCAAAGTTACCCATAAAGACACTAGTAACTTAAATTACAATTGGGAAACAATTAAGACGCACTAGCCTATACAAACATTTACATTCGAGTATGATATGAACGCACCGCACGTTTCGAATCAGCCTCGACGTGTAAAGAAGAGGACCGATGTTTGCGCGCATGACTTTACAATGATGAGGCTACAAGCAAACAACTGCAACTCCCGCCCTGTTTTCAAGGAAACCGACCGATACCACACCTACCACCCCTTATTCGTGTCTAGGGCTCTTTCCATCAGTCATGGACAGTAGTTATTTTTTATTCCTAAACGAGAGTAGATATCAAAACACTGTCGCATAATTTTATTGTGTTTACTATGCAGTCTAATTTTCTCCAGACAAAAATTATATTACTAATATAACACATGGATGATGTAATACAGATATTTATGGATGGTGTATGTTTATACAGGAGACTAGTGTGTATCGATCCCACATCGATCTCGGCATTACCATGCAATGGTGACTAGTGGGCCATGTTGAGAACTGCGCCATATTCGGTACAGGTACCAGATATATATATATATATATATATATATATATATATATATATATATATATATATATATATATATATATATATATATATATATAT
>PNEQ01072891.1:0-14823 GCA_003012365.1 Medauroidea extradentata | reverse complement strand
TTATTTTTAACAAAACTACTGTGCAAGAGTTTTTTGATATATGCTCTCCTTTACGATAAAAAAAATTATCTTAAAAGCAGTAGGTAGAAATTATAGATGGATCATGGCCTTAAATGTGTTCGAGTGGAGGAATGAAATAATTTTTGTGTTTGTGTGAAAGAGTATTAGTTTTGTAGACGTTACTTAAGACTGCGTTTTCTCTTTCGATAAAAAATCTTAGCTCAGCCAGTATTTCCAAAATAGCATTCAAAAGTCGAGTTTTTACTTTATAAAAACTGCAAAAACTTATAAACATAATGAAATAATTCACATTGAAACTATGTCTCTGACTACGGTATTAGGTATATACAAACCTATAACAAAATATTTTTGTATTTTTTTAAATAGCTGAACGTAAGAAAATTCAATATTTCAGACTTTTAAAAAAAAAAAAATTTTTTTTTTTTTTTTTTTTTTAATGCTCCAACCCTTACCTCGCGACATGTAATTTCAATATGAATAATTTCATTTCATTGTGTCTTTTCGCAGTTTGCTTGAAGTAAGAAAACTCAAATTTTGACTTCGAAATGCTATTATGGGAAAACTGTCTGAGCAATATTATTTTTGTAAGAGCAATTTGTACTCTCAAGTAACGTCTTCAAAACGAACATTTTTTCATACAAAATATAAAAGTTCGGTTCTCACCCTCTTAAACGCCCTTAGTGGGGATCAGAACTTGCCATTTTGTATTAATGGACCTTCTGCAATTAATTTGCTCTACATATTTTGTATAATATTTTATGCTTGTTCTATAGTTAGCATTGCTTGACTATTGTTGCTGATACTATACCTGTGACAATCCGTAGGAAAAAATAACTTTCTTCCTCCAGAAGGTTACTATTCAAAAACTAATTAAAGCAGTGAAGGTGTGACAGTTTGATATAGCGTACGAAGGAAATGTGTATGTCATGTCAGGAAGGACATTTTTATAATACTCACAGTATATAATTTATCTTACAGCGAAAACGGAAGAATTCGAAGATGACAGGTACCTATCCCCTTAATACTATCCCATCGCAGCTTCAAAGCCTGTACGTATTCAATGGTTTGACTGTGACGGCGGCGGGAGGAGGCGGCACGCCAGCTATCAGTCGCTTCGGCCGGAACATGCGATTTAGCGGCCTGTCTATTTCCCCATACACTCCCGCCCCACTTCCTTTAGCCCCTGGCCATTACCGTTGTACGCCTCTCCACCAGTTTGCTCGATTGTACGGCAGGAGGCGAGCTAGCCGATAATGGCTCATTTGCGCCTCCCTCCCTTTATATGTCTACAATCAGCGTGCAACACACAGCCCCATGACCCCTGACGTGTTCTACAGCCAGGAAACACTACACGTCATTCATGATAACGTCACTACTTTCAACATGTACCCTTTGGCTCAGATGAGTATTTTAAGCAAGCATTCCTTTGTGATATATTTCATTTGGGAAGTAGTCATAGCCTTCACACGGAGTAAAAACTAATACAGTTAAAAGTTAGTAAGTTTTATGACATTTTGGTATAGTTAAACTAATAACTCAAAACTAACGAATTCTAATTTTTTTTAGACAAATTCGTATAATTGTTGTCTGCTTACTCAGATAGGACTACGAAATTGTAAATAGTTTTTATTGTTGCGGCGTCTGACGTTAACTTTGGAGTGTCGTGGTACTTATACAGTGAAGGCTGCACTAATATTGATTTAGCACAGAATATAGCACACGCAGAAAAAGTTTAATCTAAGGTTTTGGGTGGGACGTGCCACAATTACAAATAGCACGCGCACAGCAAAATAGCACAGGATCGGTGCACAGAAAGTTGGGTAAGATCCTATAATCCTGTGCGCTGTGCGCCGTGCGTAGCCAATCAGAACACGGATACCACCGGGTTCATAAGTAAATAAACATAGGAGAAAATGGAAACTAATTTGAGTAACCTTGGAAAAAACTCGCGGTGAAATTAGAAATTGATTTGTTCGTAATGAATTTGTTTTCGAGGTCTACAACAGTTACTGCAATTTCAAGAAAGTCAGTTCACTCAATTTTGTATTATAAAATAATCAAAAAAATTATTTACAAATGGCAGTAGCCATAAAAATCATTCAGAATCAGTGATACCAACACACACATGTATTATTTACCAGTGTAGCTTGTTTTCGTTTTTACAACATCCGCTGTTTCTGTGTGTGAGTGTGTGGTGTGTAGGTGTGTGAGTGTGTGTGTGTGTGTGTGTGTGCTGTTTCAATTGAATTTTGCAGCTCAGTGCTGTGCGCATGTTGTGTGTTGTGCGTGTGCGGTTTTCTGTGCTAAATCCATTGTAACGGAACATTGTGTTAATAAGTTATGTAACAAAATGTGAAAATATTGTTTAACATTTAATTAAAATCGTAAGTTGGACTCTGCTGTTGACATAATTCTAAGAGTTCTGTTTTTATTTGTAGCAATTTCTTTTTGTTTGTGAAACAAGAAAGAAATGAAAACATTTGATTTTGGTTCGGACGAAAATATACGAATAAATATTTGATTATTGTGGGAATCAATGTAACTGACGAACTGTAAGATATCAATAATTAGGTATCTTGCGCTGGATTCAGCAGTTTGAATTACGGTGTCTATACACAAATAAACTGAGACATGAAAATAACCAACATTTGTCCTCGAGGTACAGAGGTAACGGAGAGAGTGTGTGTGACGCGCAAATACTTCGTCACACTTCGGACATATTTGAATTATTTTGCATTTTAAGTAGCAAAATTCCAAGCTAGGGGACACTGCACTCGTATTCGTGATATCCAACCATGGCCACGTCCGTTTTCTTGTCTGTACGATCCAATTATTTCGTCTATTATAGCATGTAAAATAAACAAGACGTTAATCCTTACCTGGTAAACAACTTGCCTATCTGTAAGCAAAATCTTTTAAATAATTGTCAAATTATTTTCCAGTCAAATACTATAAAAAAAATCACATACGTTAAAGCGGTTACATTTTTAAAATCCTTGCGAGAACTACTGACTGTGTTTAGACACTCCACTGCCTCTTCAGTTAAGTTGAAATATATGTTAATCCAACGATCATACAAAAATATCAGTATAAGAAAATTAGAAAGTTTGCTTTTTTATTGTTTTTCTTTTATTTATAACAACCATTCAGTGTCTCTCATGACGTGTGAGCTCTCTCTACTGTATTTTTACTGTTGTTCATTGCCAAAGCTCACGTAAACTTTATACTCAGTGAGCTCTTGCATTGGTTACACACGTGGTTTTGAATTGGAAAAGTGATAGTGAAGGCATTTTATCAACGACAGCCCATGTCATTTGTGTGTTTGTTGAAATTATTTACGTGAGAAGCAACTGAAGACACTATGCTTTGACGAACACGTCCCCGCCATTTGTAACTATCTACTCGTCTTGTCTTTATAATAGTCTATACATAATGCGAATGAACTATAGGGCCCTCGGTGGCCGAGTTGTCAGATCTCTTCTCACCAAGACGATCCGGGTTCGATTCCCGACGGCCCCCGGATTTTCGCAAGTGGTAATTGTGCCAGACGATGCCGCTGGTCGACAGATTTTCTCGGGAAATTCCCGTTTTCCCCGGCCCTTCATTCCAGCGCTTCTCCATAGTCACCCCTCACCAGCGCTAAAGATCTAGATATTCAGCGCTGGCAAAAATCTCTTCACTTCACGAATGAACTGTAAGTTAACTAGAGACGATGGTATGTCGCGAAAAAAAAATTGTTGTGCCAACATAGCCTTGGCAGCACTGTAGTTTCTCGTCACTTGTATGATTAGGCGATACACGTCTGACACTCCATAACTGTTTGCAGACCAACAGCACGCATCACATATCACAATAGCGGGACTCTAATTGGTTCAGTCTAACTGGATAATAGCTCCTCGTACAAGCGAAAGCCAGTCATCTTTTGATAAGCTTAACGTACGTTGAAACCCAGCAAACGGTCAAGTTTTCCCGCGGTAAACCATCATCTCCAAGTATGCCTATAACCTTATTTTGAATGCCTCTGATTACCTAAAACCCAACATAACTACGACCACAACTAATATCAAAACAGTCTAATTTATTAAAAGTTATTGTCCCCGTCAACGACCTAGTGTTTGCTTCCCATTACAGACTGCAGCGACACCACAGACAGATTTGAGAAGCTCTGCTCGTCCATATTAACAAATGGTAGGGCCCTGAGTAAACACAAGACATTGGGCTGACCTCACAAAATATTCCTTTCCTTATATATACGTCATTATTAAGAGGGCGTGGTGCATAACTCAACGCTAAAAATATTAATCTATAATTGTAGGTTTCTTGAAGCCAATTTGCGAAAGTCAAACAATAGCAATCCTAGACAATAGTTTTAGCCAACGTTTTAAACCAGATTCCAGTGTTACGTACTTCTGAGGCACAATCTCTGACGTCGGAACCTCGTGCGTTCAACTTGTGGCGCAAGATATCACGCGTAACGAATTAGTAATTATGGATAAATATTTACTCTTAAAGTTGGCGAATACCATTATCTAGGATTGTTATTGGATATTTTATCCATATTGGCTTCGAAAAAAGCGTATAAATCTATTTATGTTTTCAGCGTTAATTTATCTACCACGGACTGCTAACATAGCGGGATAGATGAGATAATTCTTTGCTTGTGGTTATTTTTTTTTTACAAAAGTAGTCTACAGATGACGTCATCCACGCAGAAGAGCGCTTCTTTTATTGACCGTTTTATTTGTGAGGTTATTGCTCGCATCATAAATCAGCTTGGCGTGCAACATGTGCCGTGTGTAACAGACACCGAGCGTGGAAATGGGTTTGAAATATGGAACGTTCGCTTGGCAGTTCGTGCACCACGTGTGTGACGCCAGCAGTGGTTAGAAGCGTAAAATTGCTGGGTGCAGCGACGCGCACGTGTATGTACGTTAAAGTCTTCTATAGGTTGTTCGCGATAAAGTGAGCACTTTTGAAGGCCATAAAGTTAGCAACAATAATTTTAAAAACATTTATTGTGACCTCGGAAGTCAATTTTTGAGTACGGTACTAGGCTGTTCACTATAAACTGAACACTCTGCAGAACCTGTAATTAATTAAAAATATGTTTTATTGTGCCAATAGATGTTACATTTTGTGTCTGTTGAAATGTTTACACTGGTTGTTAGTTAAATGGAAGTTTTCATATTAATAACACTAAAGATGGCAGCAAAATAGTCGAAAAAGTACTTTATGCAGTGCTCAGAAAAAGTACTTTATGCAGTGCTCACTTTATCGTGAACGGCCCATGTACACTTTAGGTGCGGTTTGTTTGTATTAAAAAGGAACAGGAAACTGAAAATTATTTGAGAGGGATAAAGTAACTAGCATGTCAATAGTTCTCATTTTATTCCGAACCACCTATACCAGACAAGTATCGTCATCTCATCACGCAGCTTGCATGCTGTTGCAACATTATGTTGGCAGTGCTAAGGTTATTTCCACTACAGGTTTAAAGAAAACTTACATTCTCATGGGAAAATTTAGGACAGGAAACTATTAAGTGTTTTCGTTAACGTGTTTTAAAATACGAGTCCGTAGTAAACTTAAATTTAACTAGGCTTGGCAGAGAGAGAGGTCATTTAATTTAATATTGAAGTAAGAGACAAACCAATTCTGGCTTTTAAGATATCAACTTCATATAACTTTACATTCAGGAAAGCTCTGTGATTGGTCAGTTTACACCCCTTACCGATACCAGCGCAACATGTGGCAGAAATTGTCTCTGGCCAATATTATAACATAATTATTTATAACATGTAATAGAATTAACCATAACTGTGCTTACAAACGAGTAGATAACTGATAAACTCGCGAGTCCACTGGTCTGCAAGAATACCTGTGTACGCTACCTGAATCCGACTGCTCATTGGTATATGACTTTGGGCCTGCAGTAAGTTGTTTCTTTATTATTAGCTCAGCGCCTTACAAGAGGTGTCAATTAAGGTGCAAGCTAATTAAAAAAGTGACGCAAATCCATAGTTGTTCGGGTTATAGCTTGCGCCCTAAACAAAACACCAGTTTGTCAGGTCTTGACGAATAAGTAGAGATCTGGATATTTCGTAGGTCCGCCGACATGTCGACTGAACTTTCAACTCCTGCTTTTACTCTGTCCCCAGCTACTAATTTATTGGCTGCTGCTCCAGTGAGTAACTATTTGTAAATCTGATAAATTACGTTCATACAGGTGTGCTATTGTTCCAGAGTTTTCAATAATGAATTTGATATACATTGATCTAATCGTAAAAATCACTAACGTGTACGGGAGTTGAGGATCTAAATTCTCAAATGAATTTGTGAAATTTTCGGATCTCTGTAAAATGGAAAATGGCCTGGTCTGCGAATTCGTCAGGCCTACCAGAACTTCTCTTTACTCTCTTCGCAAAAACCATAGGCAAGGCCTATTTTCATCCATATTCGTTTCTATTGGAGCCTTGTGTGTGTATCATTCCTCCAATTGACTATCATGAAGTCATTGCTTCAAGGTTGTGTTACTGAAAGTGAATGGAATGTTTCTTCTGAAGATTTGTTCACGGAAAAACATAAATATACAAAAAATTAAATTTAACAAAGCTGTTCCACTGGTCAACATATTTTAATGGTGGTCATCTTATTTCCCCGCCCGTAACGGTCCCGAAAGAAACGGAGAGAAGAAAAAATAACGTTCGCAGACGTGACGAGTTCGTACACCAACGTAGAGTCCTACAAATATCGTAAGGTATAGGTAATTCAGGATAAAGTGAGCACTAAAGATTTAACCTTTGTAAAATATCACTAGCCGTTACTGCACATAAGTCACCATTAACAAGAGTTACTTTACTTTTTGTATGGTTGGTAGCGATTAATCGGATGTAGTTCCGTGTATTTTCCCGTTTGAATACAACGTTAGTGAAAAAACATCAGGTGAAATCGACCTCTCCGCATTTAATATACTTCAAAATATTTATTTATAATCTTATTGGCATTTCTACTTACAGTATAATTAGACTTAATTGGCGCCAGCACAATGCGACTCTATACCGCCGGCGTCAGATCATCCTACACGTTATCGGTTGCTCCGAGCTTCAGTCAGTTCAAAATTCCTCGGACAGGTGGCATCAGAATTAGGTTTTCGACGTTTTTTTTGTCGCTTCACTAAGTAGAACCATTTGCGTGTGTTTGTCCGTTGTGCTTATAAACAGATAAAAAGTTATTGGATATGACTATGAATATCACTGCCATATGATCAAAAGCCAATTATGTTTTACGTTTGACAGCCTAGAAACAACATACTTTTTATTACACACATTGAGAAAGTACGTAAGTGCGTCATCGTTGTTGTTCGTGGCAGTAGAACTTAACGAAACTTGAATTCTTGAATTGCGTGTGTCATGTGTGTTCTTAGTTGCGGTTTTGAGTTACAAATTCAAGTAAACTATGCCCATATTTACGAGATTCGTAACGGCAATAGTGCGCGTTGTAAGAATAAGTCGATGGACAGAAATCAGTATTATAAAACGTTTACTCGCAGGCATTTATAACTAAGATTACTTTTGATTATATCTTACATTCAGACCCCGTTCATTTAATGAGTATATTTTGTAGATAACATTTATCGGAGCAGTTTAATGTAGTTGTAAACATTGCACGACCCTATATTAATAAAAGCAATATTTATGTTTACATTCGGCGGAAAGATATAAACTGGCAGAAAAAGAAATTAATCAGGGCTTTTTTGAGTGTTCACTTTATTCTGAATCACCTATAACTGAGCTTCACTTCTTGTCAACAGCGATGTCATTAGAAATGGGAAACACTACTTTACACAATGACAACCACGGCAAGAACTGGGACAGGAATTGACTTTGGACTTTGGTAAGAAAGCAACTCTACATTCGCCTGGAGAAATTTCGGAAAGCCATATAGTTAACAGGAATCAGGATGACTCAAGTCGGGGTATCGAACAATGGTCCTCCAGATTGCGGGTTCAGCGTGTTACCGTTGCGCCACCTCGCTCCGTATTCTTACCAATAAACTACGAACACTCTCCGGCAACGATATTCCACAGAGCGGACATTAACGTAATTTATGTGAATGATTCTTGCAATGAGAGAGAACAATTTTCATTGGAATCGTGGATGTACAGTACGTTACTAGCTTCTATGTATACATGAAACTTTAAAGCCGATTTTCATTGTTGCAATATAGTGACTATACTAACTTTATCGATATACCGTACACACGTTATAGCTGTCATTTAACAAGGAATGACAATGCATCGTAAATATTTCGGACTACTAGTGCTTTAAAAATAAGAGCAGTGATACAAAAGCACGTTTTTAAAATAAGGATGGTCGTACGAAGCAATAACACCTTTTTATTAAACGCACAAAAAAAATAACACTTGCATGTTTGAAATGCGTTACTGCTGAACCAGAATACGAACGTGTTTTACATAGGCTCATATTCTTCACAACACTTCATTCAATTGAATGTAGCGGCTTTCGCCTGGTAGCTAACTTTCGGTACGTTAACGTAAACAGCCGGGTTTAAAGTTCCAATTAACAACCTAATTAAAAAAAACTGCTTGTGATTTGCAAATTTACGCAGAACAAAATGTTACCGGCATCTGTTTCATAAAGTAATTTTGGTAGGAACGTTGGCTTTGTAGCTCGTACGGATATTCGTTTAGTCATGTATTTCACTATATTCAGTGTTCCCTATTAAATATTTCGCGTTTTTAAATATGACTGTATTTTACTCAACCCGTAAAAGATGTGAAATTTTTTAAAAATTCGTTAAAGCAAAATTGTACCGTCTACTCTTTCGTGACGATGTTACTCAGATGTAAGGTTGTAGGCGGTAATAAGGCCCAGTTGATGTTTAAAATGTCACCCGCAGCGAACCTCTTCGCTAGCAGCATAGCCACAAAGCTACTAGTGAGGTTATGTAACGGCAGTAGTTTCAAACTCGTAGTCACCATTGTTTTCTGTAGAGCGTGCATAGTACAATACGGAGGCGAGTGTTATCTTGATTTTATAACTTATCTCCTCTTAAGAGCCTCTGCCTTTCAAGTTATGCACTTTAAATACATATACGCTAAATAGGATGTCAATATATACTTAATTAACAACACAACCATGAATTGAAAGTCCGTTATATATTATTTCTCTTACTCACAGCAAATAAAATAAAAATGTCATGCTAACAGGTAATAAGGCCCACTCGTGTTTTGAGTTGGCCTTATTACCTGCCGTGGAATTTAAGTTCATTACGTATTATTTGTTTTAATTTAAATACCAAGAATCACTCGGGGGTTGTTAACCGCCATGTTGTGCGTGTTGTATTTATTTTCATATAAAAATAACGGTTTAAAGGAAATATATCAGTTACCGTGACTATCTTTTGCAGTCCCCAGAAAATTATTTTGACAACCTGTTATATTATGGCCATTTTTTGTTAAGATTCAATCGGATTCTTAGACACTGTGGCTATGTATATTACGCACGGCAGCCTTTTAACACTCCAAGAAGAGTCAGATGATGACATGTCTCTTTTTCAAATATTGGAAAATCTTCTGAAGTCACCATTTCAAGTACACCAAACATCAAACGTAAGCGTCACACAATCCTCCACTACACAGCTCAAACTCTGAACAGAAATCTCATTGGAAAAAAATCTGTCCTACCCACTGCAACCATGATTCGACCAACCACCTCGAAAACTAGTGAAGAGCCATGGCTGTGCGTTGTTTGTCAAGATTTTGTTGTAGATATGAGGGCATTTCTTTCATGCAATACCTAGATCTACGGTAAATGTGTTTGACGTACAGCTGGTGGCGATGTCCTAAATGTAATGAGTAACTGAAGGGGTTTATTGTCACCAATTTACATTAAGCTTTTAATTTATTGTGGTTCTTTTATTTTTAATTTCGGTTGATGGTTTCAACTGATGAATACGATAGTTAATGGCAATGTCAGTTTTGACTTTGTGAATTTATGACCGGGCAGTTAAAGTTATTTATAGAGGCACATAAGTTTGAAATAAATCTGAAACAATTGGAACTTTATTTGTTTAGTTTTTTATTTTACTATTTCTGGTGAAGTATGTAATGGATTTAAAGACTGACTTATTCCTCACAATCCAATTGATGCTATTCGTTTCTTTTCCTCGTCCATTAGAAATATGAATGGGTGTTTTTGTATGATTGTTTTTTTTTTTAAATTAGGAACTTACAGCATTGCTAAACATTAAGAATATATTTGCGATAGTTTGTTTGTTCAAACTTTTATCAAATCTGCGTAATTTTTCTGAATATGCAGTGTCTGCCAATAGTCATAAGTTAAATTAAAGTCTAATTAAAAATTGCAATAAAATAAGTTAAATTTAAAAGTTACACTTTTATTTTTATATGAAAGAAATACAATTTTATCCTTATTTTATCTTTTTGTCTTTAAATGTGAAGAATTTACAATTTACAATTTTACAATTTTTTTATTTATTATCATATTTTTAACGTGGGCCTTATTATATGCTGCTGCAGGTAATACGGTCCAGTTACATATGTTTGTGTTTTAATTTATTAAGTCACCAGAACTTTTTGACATCGACAAGTTTGTACAATATTTATGCAGGAGACACATAAACAGTCATTTCATCTATTGGACATTCTTGTATATCATCAATATCTAAATAGTTATTAGCCTTTGTTTCGTAAGTGGGCCTTATTTGCCCCCTTCTTACCTTATATTTCTTTTTTCGGTATTATACAGTTACGTTGTCCTATTATGTTTTTTTCCACATTCAAAGAAATATTGTCTTTGGAATCAAATTCAAAGTAGCTGTGCCGTAAAGAAAATTTAAGTTTAATTGCAACACAAATGATGTGTTTCCTTCTAAATATTGCAGCAGCAATCTATGGAGAAGTTAGTAATAAATTATTCAAAACAATATTTCTGCCTCAAAAAATATTTATCTTTCCTATGAAGAAAGAAAAAATAATTAATACACTTATCAAGGAGAAAAATACTCACACAGGAAAAATTGTACTGTTATTAATAAGAAGTTATTTTCTCTTAAAATACGTATTTTCAAAGCATAAGCAACACAAAATTTCTTTATCTCAAGTCAAGCAAACTGAAAGCAATTTTTTAGAAAGAGAACGTTGACCTGAAATCTGCCGAACACACGAAGACTTATTGCGAAAGCCAACGCCGGCGCTGCAGGAAAAAAAAAAGGGGGGGGGGAGGTGTATCTATGAAGGCAAGATAAGTGGAAGGCACACGTAGGACGTTTGAAGGATATGAAAGTTGCGGACTGGAATGCGAATTAGGGAGGTGAGGAAAAAACCTAAAAAATGACTATCGCTCTGGCAAGGACCTCTTTATAGCTTGCGTAGCAGAGACGGATCAGGCGGAAGTATAACAGCTTTCATCTTGCCCAGTTTTCGGCCATTAAATTAAAAAAAAAAACTCTTCTAGTCTACCTTTTCACTTTGTAGAGAAGTATAGAATGCAATTGACAATGATCTTTTTGCACCGGTCAGATAAATGAGAAAACTTACTGGAAAATAAATGCATTTCTGATTCATTAAAATACTTACCAACATTGGGACTGAGGGAATATTGATGCCAGACTATTTGCCTCCCATCGCGACGTTTCGGGTTCGATTCCCAGCGAGGTCAGTTCCGACATTTTGCACGTTGGAAACGTGGTGCAATTTTCCGTCGGTTTTCTCTGTGCACTCCTGTTCGTTCAATTCTCCATTGTAGTGTTTAATTTCTTGCCAACCGTCAAGGTTCAGTATACGCCTGCAGGCGCCCAGTCAGAAGTCTTTCAATTCAGGTGTGATGCCCTGACCTAGGGTACCCTCCGATTACGTTGCTCATTTATTTACTAATTAACAAGTGCTATAAATAAAAAATGACCTTAGAATTTCATTGAAACATTAATCATAATTAGAGATGGTGGAAAATCGCGAGAATATTTTCTGCCAGCGTATTCTCCAAGTAAGTGTAGCGTCGTGTATTATTGGCCGGCGGTTATGTAACACAGTCCAGCTGTTTACAGACGAATCACAGACGTCCAGTAGTGGCGCGCCAGAGTTATCATTGGCCCAGTCAAATAGGGACTAGCCAGTAACGAAATGAAAGCGTCGGAAATGAATACATTACTCTGAAGCCAAGCAAACAGTAAACTTTTCTCGCGATAGATCATCTTCTGTACTACTGAGTAAAAACCTAAGAATTTCACGTTACTAGCTAACAACAGACTGGTCTGCAAGTTACTGTATGTTTATCTGGCTTCTGCTGTTGGCATATGGTTTGTGTGGTGTACCAGAAGGATTTTTTCAACCAATAATTAGGGACTGGAAAATTTCGCGAATTGATTTTTGAACAAGCTTGTTTTCAAACTCGTGTATGTTTAATCGACGTTTGAGATTTGTTAACATCGCCCGGAAGAACTGTGAGCCAATCAAAACTTGAGAGAAAACAAGGATGAAATTCCTACTATCAGTTGCTGGGAGAAAGTTGCTACTCAGTGGAAAAGTAGCCATCGAACATATTATCGGGGTATGAGTAAACATACGACAATGGATTATAACGTGTAGGGTTACTGAACTTGCGAAATTTTCCAGTCCCTACCAATAATATAAGGTAAACTGTAAAATACGTACTATTCTTCAAAGCGGGCATATAGAAAGGAAAGAAGGCCCGGAGACTATAAAGTCATGGAGTGTTCGCGTAAGCATAGGCCAGTGCAATCTAGCATATTGACAAATGAAACCGCGAAATTTGCTTTTTTCTAGTAATCAGAATAAATTGTAACGTATTTATGGCGAATATATTTCTGTATCGTTTACTTTCAATGCTATATCTGAAGGTACACCTGTTTTGTTGAAAATATTTCTGTACCGTTTGCTTCAGTGCCTCGTGTGCACATATCGGTGGCCCAGTTCAAGAGGGAAAAAACTAAAACAAAATGGCATTTTTGAGTTTGGCTCACCAACACATAGACAAAAGTCCAGTCTACCCATTTGAAAAGAAAAAGAACACGTAAATTCAGTTGTATTAACATGGCACATTTTCTTATTATCAGTAAAGAGCTAAATATTTTATTTCTTTTATTTTAATGTGTGATAATTTCAGCTAGGCAGACTATAAACATTTTAAACTCCTTAAATAGATACCTCTATACTTTTGCTTCAAATTAACACAAACCAAATACGTTAGTTAACAAATTTTCGGCGAAACGAAAATTTATATGTATGCATTTTACTCGCAACTTGTAATTTTGAGTTGTTTCCCTTTTGAACTGAGCCATCGATATGTGGCTCTGCTTCATGCTCAGTGATTGTATGAATTTAACAGTCACGTGTCATTGTTAGGGAACGAAATATTTCGCGAGTTCAACAACATGCGTGTTAGAATCCATTGTCCTATTTATTCACAAGCCCCGATCATTTGTCTATTAGCTGCTGCTCACTGGAACTACAGACAATGAACGAATGGACGGGCTCGAGTATGTATAGCATAGTGGTTTCTAACATGTCGGTCATTGAACTCGCGAATTATTCCTTTCTCTAGTCATTGTAAATCACAGACGCGTGTTATTCGCAGTTACCGCATTCTGACTGATAGGGTCAAATGAGAAACGTCTTTATACAAAGACACTCTGCCAATAATAAATAAGCAGAAATACAGAGGTGGAACTAAGACATTGAAATAACTAGGTGTAGAAAGCTTTTCGCGAAAATTAGGGGTATCTACTTATGTGTACATATCGTTGCAGATTCAACTTCGTTACTTCTACTGGGTTTTGTTAAGCTTTAATAGTCGTTATTTAGTTGATCCCGCAGTATTACGGGCGCGGTCACCTCAGTTTTAAACGTCATTTTTTATTTTTATGTTTGTGTCAGATATTTTCTCTTATTTTAGACATAAATTGTGATTAAATCTTCCTATTAGGAAATTTGTGTATCTCTCATTGTTTTTGCGCAATGAATCGTAAACGTCAAAATTTGCACTTTACGGTTATATGTGCGCCACAAAAACCAACTGACATACCAAACCGAAAAAATTCACGGTATGTAACAATTTTGTAGGCCATGATTTGACATAAAAACAAAAAAATTTAATGTTTTTGTATTTAATAAAAAAATGCCGAATTTTGGAACGAAAATTTAAAAATTAAAAAAAAATTATTTTAAATACAAAAATATATATTTTTTGGTTTTCATATGCGTCAAACTAGGGATGTCGAAAAAATATCGATATATCGAAATTGCGATATTTTTATTTCGATATATTCGATATTTTCTACGATATTTTTTTCGATATTTTTTCGATAGCGATATTTTTTTTCAGGTATCGAAAATGAATATTTTTAATAATTTTTATGAAAAATAAGACTATCCACAATTTGAAACCTGTAATTTTAAGATATTTAAAGACTAATATTTACTGATTCGTCTTAAATTTATACTGCTTCTTTATATATATATATATATATATATATATATATATATATATATATATATATATATATATGTGTGTGTGTGTGTGTGTTGGTGTGTGTGTGTGTGCATAAATTTCGAAAATGGTGCAGTAATGTTTTGGTGCTATACTAGTATTTGTAACAGGAAATGTCTGTTAATATCTCAAAAATAAAATTGTTATTACATTAAGTTATTTCCTTTCTTTTCCAGATAATTAAGTAATTTTTAAAATTCGTAAGACGATCTTACTGGATAACAATTTATATAAATCTTTGTAGTATTCATTG
>PNEQ01072890.1:22646-41976 GCA_003012365.1 Medauroidea extradentata | reverse complement strand
TTGTCAATCGTCGTACCAGGTCTAAGCAGAACTGCACAAACGTGAAAGGTAAGTACTCATTTCATATAACAAGCCCTCCACATATCGCTGCTCAATAACAGACATTGTTATAATTTCGATGTAGAAATGAAACCAATATGCGTAAAAATAACAAACGTGACGGGAGACAAATGAGATGCAGGTCGACCATTGCGTCTCAAATGTATCGGCTACAATTGACACCATCAACTGGCTCGGTTTGTAAAATCTTAGAGAGGGCCCAACACAGCAGACCCCGTAACAATTCATTTACAAACCACAATGACCTCAACCACAAATGATATAAACATAATTTTGCTTGGCATTTGAGTTAACAACAACCTCACGCATAAAGATTAAATATGAAATTCTACCGAGAGTGATGGATGCACTAACTATCCTATTTAAAACGATCCCAGTTTACTTAATATTATTCGAATCCTTGAAGTGGTTATGAATAAGGATGAATTATTTTTCCCGAGCGTTTATGTTGCTTTGTGGAATTAATGCTACACCACATCACAGATTTTATCAGTCTGAAACGGTGTGTTTTACACTCAATTTGAAGCAGTTATTTTCAGTTCAAATGTATTAGTTTACAACTTTAAATGTGGATACTTAGAATTCCGGGATAGCATTGACCAACTGGAGACATTTGTTTTGGTAATATTTAATGACGGAATATATACGTATATTTAAGTATTTCAGCACTTAAGCTTGATCCCTTCAGTTAAAATTCGTCATTTATTAACCAAGTGACACCAAAAAAATATTGTGACCGTCGATGTTACCCCTGGAATCAAAGTACCTGCATTTTACGTTACATGTTATGATAACATGGTGCTATAACGCCCTGTTGTGAACTAGACACATAAATCCTAATACTTTCACATACAGTGGATTATTTATGCCACACTGAATGAAATCCATTATCAAAATATTTATAATTGACCTTGCCGAACCTCGCAGTCGGTGAAAAATTATAAGTAACTTTTAATTTAACGCACGTTTTTGAAATGCAAATGATAACAATGAATCCTAATTGGGCTTACAAAATATACTACTTTATTCTCTTGTAAAATTATTTTCATAATACACAACTAAGTACTCTCCATTTGAAACGATTTCATTGAAACAAATGTAATGAATATCTTTAGAACATACTTTAATCACGTATTAGTATGACTAATATTAAGTCAGTTTTATTAACCAGTAAAATTCCTTGTACTATTATGCTGACAAGCATTTGCGTTGCAAATATTCACTTAATAATCCGTAGATTTTGTGTTTTTCTCCTGCGAATTGTACAATTGTGTAGTAGGGGAAAATTATTTAAGTGAACTGATTGCGCACTACATTAAATTTTAAATTGTAGCAATATTTTTTTTTTTTTTTTTTTTTTCGAATTTGCAATTGTGTTCATGGGAGACGATTTGAGGAACTTACAGCCATTAGAAAATCCCATATTTGAAACACCCGCGAAAGCAGTTTGTCACAACAAGGCTGCCGCTGTGATGTAATCAGTCAGTACACCAGCCCGCACTTAGCAGGTCTGGGCAAAATTTTTGTCGGACATGTAGCTTGTTAATAAACAGTGTTTTATGGGCCGATGTGTACGGTATAAGTACTTACTCTGAGCAAAATATGTTCGCACTCTAAGATCTGTAGACAGTTAAAGAAATTATGGTTTAGAATAATACAACGAGTCATGTATGTTTGTGAGATCTGGCAGTCGAAAACCATTTTTAAGTGAACAATAATTTAGTGGTTATAATATTTAATACTGTTTTCTGTATCCATTTACTGTGTATGTTCTATATAGCGTCAGTATATACTAGATACTGAACCAAAAATCATGCTCTGTGATTGAGTTGCAGCATCCAAAGAACATATAAACGTATGTACAGAGTTTAGAACGTGTAAAACAAATAAATATATAATTTTGGGTATAAGCAGTTGGTTTTGTTTAAAAAAATTAGTCTTAACCACGGTATAAAAATTCATTCCACGATTACAGCTATTTTCTCTGACAGCTAAAACGATTTTTTTTTTTTTAAGTTACGTGCTAACTAAAGAAAAGTGATGAAGAATGCTGTTCGAATTGAAGTAATTAAAAGCGTAGTGTAGGTTATTAAATACATGTTGTTACTTTCAAATACTGTAATAGAGCTTAAGTGCATGACTGCAGAGGACGCGAGCTGCGGGAAAATCGCGGAGGGATCCATAACGATGTAAACAGCCGTTACCTATCGAGAACATTTCCCCTTCTGCCTTGTACTTCTGTTGACCTTTATTGTAGTTCAACCTGTTTTCATATATGCACCAATCAGCACGTTATGCTGGTGTTTCATGGCGGCCACCCATTCAAATGCTTGTTATATCTGGCGATGCTTTACTTCAGTGATCACATGACAACCAGAATTGTAAGACACAGCATGGGCTTATGACGATGAACCTGTTTTCAATCGGTGCCGCGCCGGTAGCTGTTTTCATATATATTACATGTGTCGTACAACCAAACGAAAGTCTTTTAACGTAATACACTTTTTTTTTTTTTTTTTTTTTCAATTTGGTCATTGTACTTTATTTGGATTTAAATTTAATGAATTTAAAATTTCATGCTAGTATACCATTGGTTTATTTAAACAAAGTAAAATAGCTCAAACCTGAAGCCAATATAAAGACACGCATACTTGAGCAGCGAAGTACTTGCTCGCTTTTCCAAATGCATTTGTACGGTCAAGAATGCCATGCACGTGCGAGAATTAGTGTATTTACATATTATGTTTAATACATTTCGACTAATACTGCCAAGTTAAGTTCTAGTATCAAATGATTTCATTAAGGGTTGTTTTAAATATGACTATTTTACAGTCTCTAAAGAGCACAGAATTTTTAAGACTATAACTTCATATCTTTTACTAAGTGTTGGAAACTACCTAATATTTTCACCTTTTTTTTTATATTTTCCTTGTAGTCGCTTGTCCACATTGATGTCTCCATTGTTTTGTTGTCTCGGTTGTTTCATTCTACAACATAACTTCTTTTTAACGGGTCAGTTGTCTAATAAGAATATAAATGTAATTATATTTAAAAAATACGACAGCTGCTAAAAACATTAGGCCTACTCTCTTCTCGCCTAAAACCACGACACTCATTAATCGCTCTACAGTTATATTGTTCTACTCTCTGTTCAAGAAGGTTACCAGTATCATGTAAAGCCCACTCCACACGCTACTTTTAAATTACCTGCCATAGCAAAGAGAGTAACTTAGAACAACGGAAGGTCATCTTACTAAACCACAGGCTTGCGTACCTAACCACAGTATTGGGTCCGGGCGGGCTTTCCTTTGTGCAAGGGACGGCGCTCGGTAAGAGTGTTATTATTTTCTCTGTTTTTGTTCAGGTTTTTACAGTTGTGGTAAAGGTAATTAGCTGGATATAAGAGTGGCGCACTTGTGCTCTTATTCCTCGGAAGCAGAGCATCCGCCTATACAGTTTGAGGCACATAAAGTGTTACAGAGCAGTAGCACTCCACAAATGTTTCAGACAAAAGTTTCAGTGTTCGAGAAGGCCGTCACACTGGGCCACCCTTTTTTGTTTTTATTGTTAGAGGCACTGAAGCTACGTCAAGGTCAACTCCACTTTTTAAAATGGAAACATGTATCTGTTTTTCGATGACATTAGTACTAATCTGACGACGAATTCAGCGACCTACAACACATGGTCATTTAGTAACGCCCTCAAACATTCCACTAAAGTTGGTTTGAGTCTACCTGCATAAGATGCTCGAAGTGATGGCCCTCGAGTTGTAAGCACTTATTAATTCGCTGATGAAAAGACCGCCGAACGTCAGCCAACATTTGTGGTGTAATTTCGGTACATGCTCGGCGTGTTCTTCCTTTCATGTCGTTAGACGATGCACTCACATTCGAAGGTAATGCGTGACTAACTGATACCTTTGAGAGCGTGACTAAATGACCCTGTGTTGTAGGTCACTGAATCCGTCGTCAAATCTGTACTAATGTCATCGAAAATAATTATACATGGTTCCATTTAACATTGACGTGGTTCGGCGCCTCCGCCGATAAAAAAATAGGGTTAGTGACGGCCTTCGCGAACACTGAAACTTTTGTCTGAATCATTTGCGGATATGATTACTAGTTTGAGTGCTATTGCTCTGTAACACATAATATGCCTCATCCTATGTACAGGAAGAAAAACAGAATATCAAAGTGTGTTTTTATGAATAGTACAGTAAATACATTATACTATGTATTGTTATACGTGTACATTACATTATAACAGACATCACTAAGTTTGATAAAATTTGTACTTATCTATTTTTAAGACAGGGTTGAGGACATACATCTAAAGGGCCATAATAACGTATTTTAATTGTGTAACGTATTCAGTACAATGTTTGTGTAACTGAAACAAGGATAAGGAATTGATTATTATTTAAATACTGAGGTAAGTTAACAACGATTTACTTCAGCTTTGCAGTGATGGTTTAACGTTGACGAATTTCATGGCTTCCTATTCACGGTGTGTTTTGCAAGTATTAAATTTTATATCATTAAACGGAGCAGATGAAATGCCGTCTCACAAATTTGTTGATAAAATAGTTTTTCATACCATAACAGTGATTTTTAAATTACATAATTTGTACTGTTAATCAACTTTTGGAATATTAATGTAAAATAATAATTAAGCCAAAATTATGTACATAATAGGTATATGATAGCTGCCTAGCCGCGGCTTTTCCCGATTTTTCGGTAACGTATTTAATATTAACGTTGTTGTAGTCTGTGATGAATTCCCGGCAGTCAACTGGATTGCAGGTTCATGACTTTTCTTAGGGATCTTCCGCATTCCCACACCTTGATCATTTCAGACGTTGCTTCATAGCAACGGCGTACCTCCCCTCGTTTTTTTTTTTTTTTTTTTAAGCTTTCTATAAGTTTAAAATATGAGCACAAATCACCTCAAAATCCGATCGGATTTATGAGGTGTCGAAGATTCGTTAAAAACAAATCCACTGCATTCACTTTTCAATTTTTAAAATCTCTTCTCAATAGTTGCTTCTGCATAAGGGGAAACCGCCCTAAAAATTTTATGTGTCAATATTCAGCGACTAAGGGTGTGCGCTGTACGTGAATGTGGCAAACGGAGATTTTAAAGTTGTAAATAGCTCAATAAAAAATCTGCAAGGCTTCAGGAACGATAATTGAAACAAGCAAGAAACAACAGGAAAATTTAATATGATGACTGAAAGATGAGATTTCAGAAATAAAATCATGAGCACAAAATTAAAAAGTCAAAGTAAGAGGGAAAACAAAGACTATTTAGACTGAACAAAGAAAACAAGGGGACAGTCAAAGATTAGAGAGGTTATGGAAAGATAAATCGAAGATAAAAACAAGAGAAATAAGAAGTTACCAGCATAACTGATAAGCATACTTTCTCAAAGTAGGAGCAAATTAAATTTAAAGTTAAAAACATTTACGTAATCTGGAAATACTAAATTAAAATATTAATTTCAACGTATGATACACGAAATATAATAAAAGTAATTCAGGTTACTAATTAATATACGAGTACCCAGAATAACGAATTCAAAGAAAAAATTTTTTTGTGATGTCTTTCTATCATAAAGATAAAAAACAACCGCAGTTTACAAAATATTACAACAGGATGAGCGAGATAGACAACAGTCAAGTCAGCTTTAAGTGTAGTATGCTTGCCAAGTTTGAAGAAATTCCTGAAAATCAGTCATCATACTGAGAAAAAAAATAAAAAAGGTCACCATTTTAAAAATATTAACACAGGATGAACAAAATACACAATATTCAAATAAGCTTTGTATGTAGTATATGTGTTCCAAGTTTGGTGAAATTCTGAGCAATTTTACATAAGACACGTGCTACTGTGCTAAATATATAAAAATGGTCAATGGTCGTCACCTCCAAACATGAACACAGGATGAATGAAATACACCAAATTTAAGTCAGCTTTGTTCGTAGTAAATGAGCACCGAAAGAAAAAAGGCGGAATTCCTCTGGGATTGTTTTTTCTTACGTTATCTGTGTTTTTTTTTGTGTTTTTTTATTTTGTCACTTTGTCTTTCAGTACAAGTTCGGCCAACAAAACATTTTATTATAATTGTAAACTCCTGTTACAAGTTTAGCAAAAACTTAAATGTGTGCAACTTACTGAGCTCTTTGGGTTAAAGGTCTCATAATTAGAAACAAAAGAGTTTAATTAAGATATTGATTTACAAGCTCATAAAGCTTACAAAAATTCACAAAAACAAGAATCAACTGTAAATTTCACAACACTCATAATTATGCACACAATTACTACTGTGCCAATAAAACTTAAATTAACTTTGACAGTTAATGCACAAAAAGATTTACCATTAATTAAAGACTACAAATCACAACAAATGTTCAGCCATATATCCAGTCAACAGTCTCTTAAATAGTGACAATTTACAACCTTAACAGTCTGAAGTGGTGATGACTCACCATGCACTGTGCAGCACTCAGAGTGCACCACTGTCTTCGCTCTTGAGGTCTTCGGTTAGACTCCCGTTGCGCACCTCATTATTGTCCGTCGACCCGCAGAAGCCGTCCTCTTGTTTCGCCCTATACTCCTCCGAAGGGATGTGCCTGAAGCTTCACAGTAGACACTGACATCACCAAGATGTCTTCACCAGTCTCTCTCCACAAGCTTAGCACCTCCTTCTAGCAGAATCAATAGCGAACTCTCCCAAGTTGCCAGTGACTGCTCTTGCCGAAACGATATCTCCAGTGTTGTTCTCCACAGCTTACTACCTTTCTGTAGCAAGCCGACACCTTCTTCACTGCTGCCGCCGATACAACACCCCAAGTGTTGTCTGTTCCTTCTGCAGGCCGCATATGTTACTCAAACTCGACACCGACTGCCGCCGCCGTGTTGACATCCCCGAGACGACACACCTTGTCAGCTTCGCCGCGCCGTCACAACACCCCAAGTGTTGTCTGTCCCTTCGACAGGCCGCATATGTTACTCAAACTCGACACCGACTACCGCCGCCGTGTTGACATCCCCGAGACGACACACCTTCTCAGCTTCGCCGCGCCGTCACAACACACCAAGTGTTGTCTGTCCCTTCGACAGGCCGCTGATGTTACTCAGCCCCGTCACCGACCACCACCGCCATGTTGCCATCCTCGAGATGCAGCACCTCGTCGTCAGCTCTGCCGCGCCGTCACAACAACCCAAGTGATGTCTTCTCCGCGGCCCGTCACTTCTCACGACGTCCATCGACGCCACTCGGGCGCCGACGCCGATGCCAACCACACCACACTCGGGTCTCACTTCACACTTCAGAAGACATCAAAAGACAAGAGTCTACAAGACTCTCAGAGGACCCTTAAAGACTAGACCCCTCAAGACTGGACTGCAAGACATGCTAAGATTACCCCAGTTTCGCAGTTTGGCGGCTATCATACGGCCAATCGTGGGTGCAACATGATGATCAGAGGTTTAAGAATAGATATTACCTTACTAATACCTGCCAAGAGTAACGTACGCAAAGATAACATGTCGATGAGGTCTCGGGCGTATCGCAGCACCTCCGGAAAAATTCATGACTGCGGTTAAATCATCAATCTTTCAACCTAGCATGATGTAACATATCTGCTGCTAGGCCAATACGCAACAAACAAATAAAAATGTCACATGAGTACCAAGTTTGGTGGAATTCCGAAAAAATATTTCCTATGATATGTAATATTATGCTAAGAATATGAGAATTGCCGCCATTGGTAAAATATTAATACATTATGTAAGAAATACACAAATTTCATGTCAGCTTTGTATGTAGTAGGTATGTACCATGTTTGATGAAAGTTTAATGTACGGTTCCTTAGATATCTATAATATAAAAATGAATCGCAAAATGTGTTGGTAAGCGCATAACTCAACAACGCCTGGACCAATTTGGCCAATTCTTTTTTTTAAATGTTCGTTGAAGTTCAAAGATGGTTTTTACGGCGAGAAAAATTTGAATAATTGCCGAAAAAAACCGTAAAAACCGTAGAGTCAATTTGAGCTTTATTGCTGTTGTTGTTTAAACAATGCAGGTATGTTCCTGTGATCGAGGCCTTAAGCATTCACTCATGTATTGTATAAAGTTTTGGGTGTGGGAGAGGTGGGGTTACGGGTTCGTATCCCGTTCAAGACTTTGCGATGGGAATTACATGACATCATACAAGCGTATTGCGAGCGCTCTTTACACTGTTATTGAGTACGCTAGCTGTTAAATGCCGGGAAGCTGTTTTGCGGTGGAAGCCGCAGCAGGGCAGCTGTTTTATAGAGAAATAAAGATAAATTAAAAAAAGGACGCTTAGCGCAGTGGACTGGACAAATCTGTTTGTATTTGATGTTTTAAAGATAAACAGTGAATATAGTATAATATAGAATATAGTATCACCATCAATTAACACGTAACTAAAAGTTAGTTACTCTTTCTATAGTACACGCGGGCGAAGCCGCAACGGAACAGCTAGTAGATTGATACAAAGAAATGTTAAAATGGCCGTCATTTTGAAAATATGAACGGAGCGTAAATTAAATGCATAACCGTCAAGTCAGACTACCAAGTACTATAAGTGTATAAAGTTTGATAAAATTCGGTCCATTGGTTCAAAAGCTTTTAAGGAAACACACGCGCGCGCGCACACACACACACACACACATATTTACGGACACAAGCACTGCCATACACACATACACACATAGACAGGAAGGTGAACTCATAAGCCTACCTTTTTCTTCGGAAATTACTGTAGTCTAAAAATTATTAATCATGTAACATGATCGGGTTAAAACACTGTCTCTATAACGGCAAAGCTGTATAGTAATAACGTATACTGCTTAGTAAAACCGGTTTTTAACAATCTAAATTACCGTTTGCGGTATGCTTTCTTTTATGATCAAAACATTTTATTCGCAAAAGTAGCGTAATTAGAATTCCGTTGCCTGAAGTAACACGAGGGCTGGCCTGCGGTGTGTGTTCGGTGGTCGGCAATATGAGCGTTTATGTAGCGTTAAATTTCTCTTTCCTCGGAAATACTCGGGGACATTCGTTTGAACAAGGCATCTCCCGCCATCCCCAACAACTATGATGATTAGTTTAGATTAGCTTAGGTTTGTTTTGGTTCAAGTTAGGTTAGTTGGAAATGTAATAACACTGTTCACTGAATTGAAGGCTGATTTTGATAGGTTAAGGCCCTGTTCATATTTTCAAAATTTCGAACATTTTAACATTCTTCGATTGAGCTTTATCTAAGGAACTATAATTTAGAATTTCAACAAACTTGCTACACATATACCACACAAAAGGGTGATCTGACTCTTATGTATTTGGTTCATCCAGTGTTAATAATTTCAAAATGGCGCCTTTTTTATATTTTTAGCATATCCTAGAAAGTATTTTTAAGAATTTCATCAAACTTGGTACACATAACATACATAAAGCTGTCTTGACTTTTGCCTATCTCGTTCGTCCTTTGCAATAATTTGAAAACGGCGGCTATTTTTACCTGTATTGTAGAAAGGCATCTCTGAAAAATTTTCCTCAATTTAATTAAACTGGGTACTCGTATATTACTTAGTAAGCTGACTCATCTTTAGTATGTTTCGTTTATGATACGTATAAATTAATATTATAATTTAAGTTTTTATGATACGTAAACGATTATAACTTTCAGCGTTAATTTGCACCAACTTTGAGGAAAGTATGCTTATCAGTTATGCTGAAAACTTATTGTTAAATCTCGGAATCGTTGTTGGCTGTCCAAGTACAAAAAGTTGTGTGTAGAGCGACGGCGGGGAGTTTATTGTCTTTTATTTGTACATGGATAGTGGTTCAGTGTGGGGTTACACGACCCGAGGTCACTGCGTTTCACACAGTCATGCATGACTTACGTAACATTTTATGTTTTTTTTTTTTTTTTTAACAAATTAATTCATCCATTCTTATTGTTCTAAAGTATGCGGTTATAAAATTCATTACGAAAATTACAACGTTACTGTTGATTTCATGGAACAAAATTGTATCGTGTACTGGGAGCGTCGACAAACTTTGTGGGGCGATTTCTTATGCAAAATAAGGCAGGGTTTGCATTTAACAGTCTGTCCGGAAAAATGATATATTAACGGCGTTTCGACCACATGAAAATGGATGTGCAGAATCGATTTTTATTAATCCAACAAAAACCGCTGGAGATATCGCAAAAAGCGTAAGGAAACATAATGGATGATAAAAAGACCTGCTTTCTTAAGGCATGGTATTGGTACGAATCAATCCCCTTTGTAGGAAAATGGGATATGCAAGATTGCGATCTTGTGGCATTTCGTACCCGCAACATTGTCTCGTGGTTTGAGGCCTGTTTACGTAAGAACATATGTTAAACAACAAAAATTGTGGCCTTGGTAAAACACCCTCCGGCCAACAATTTCCCAAAAAACAATGACCGACGTATCTGCGGGTAGATTGAAATGGCGTTCCCCAACGCCTGTGTTGTTATGCAACTAATCAGACAATGCTACTACAGGGGCGGCGGTGGTCAGGCGGCCACATCTCTTTACTCCAACATAAGCTATGTGGGTTCGATACCCGGTGGGATCACCACAGCGTGCCACATGTACAAAATGTCGCTGCTCGTTAGATTGACTCGGAGATCACCCATTACCCTCGCCCTTACATCTTGGCGTTGCTCCATACATACATCGTTTATCCCCTTTCCCAAATGACTCGACAGCAATTGCTGTTCAGTCATCCACATGTCTCTACCACACCACTACCACATACGAATGTAGGGGAGTCCAGTGGGGTAAGTAAAAAGCGTACATGTGAGTCGTCCATTTTATTTTCACGTTGACATCTACAAGATTGGCTCGATTAAACGGCCTCCATCTTCCACACACAGTTCGCAACGACGCACCATGTTTTGCCGGACAAACGTAAATACACCTTTTCTGCCAGCCGCGGTGACAATCCGCCCAACAAGATCTTCTTCACTGAGCACCTGGGTCTCATACATGTAGCCCCGCATCAGCCCCAAAAAGAAGAAGTCCAACGGGTTAAGGTTGGGTGAACGTGCAGGCCACGTAATAGTTCCACCGTTGCCGATACATCGGTCAGGGAATACGTTGTTCAGATACGTGCGGGCGATATGCGCACGAAGGGCTGGGGCTCTGTCGTGCTGTAACCACATTCGTTGTCTTGTTTGCAGTGGCACATCCTCTAATTACTCGGGAAGAGAGTCCTGTAGGAACACAAAATACCTGTGGCTATCGAGGCGGGGTGGAAGTCACCAAAGATACCAGCCCACACACTGACGTCGAATCGCTGCTGGTGATTGCGGGTAAATGTGGCGTACGGATTAACATCTTACCAGATATGGCTATTGCGCGAATTTAATAAGCCATTCTGTTGGAAGAACGTCTCGTCCGTAAAGAGAATGTTCGTTGCAAAACCAGGTACCACCCATACTTGGTGTAGGAACCATTCTGCAAAACGTCGCCGCCTCCGAATGTCGGCCGGCCCAATGCTGTGAACCCTCTGCAAATGATATGGATGCAGCATATGTTCGTTCAATATTTGCACAACAGTGTGCCGACTGATGTTAAGCCTGTTGACGACAGTACGCGTACTGAGGATTGGATTGTTTTCAACTATTTGCAGCACTTGTTTTTCGGTACGTACCGTTCGTACATGGCGCTGATGCCAAGCATTTGGTCTCGTCACATCCATGTGCCAGTCTCCCGGGCAACCGGCGGTACAGTGTAGTAATCGTTATGTGATGAACCTGCCTTCTGTTCGGATATCGCTCTCTATACAAGCGTTGTGCTACTCGTCCATTAGCCCCCTCCTCACTATACACAAGGTGCATTCCGGCGAGTTCGAGCCACGAATATCGTTTCATAATAAGGCACCTTCGCAAACACGAATACAGCTAGCATTTTCCAGCGCTGTTGTAAAACAGAGTTAAAACGTCACACGTACCGCATTCAACTCCACAGCATGCTATTCTGAGCGTACGAGTGGTTCCACACAGGTTGCACTCTCCCCCCTCCTTTCCCCTATACAAATGGTCGCAGAATTGCCGACAAATTTCTCCTGAGGGTATTTAACCGACGCGGCCATCGGATTTTTACACATGCTCCCCACCTGGTATCCAACCCGCATCGCCTACGTGGGAGTAAAGAGATGTTGCCGCCTCACACAGTCACCCCTGTAGTAGGAGTGCATAATTAGTTGCATAACGACACAGGCGTTGGGGACGGCCGCTCCAATATACCCGCAGATACGTCGGTCATTGTTATTGGTGAAACGATTGGTCAGAGAGAGAGAGTGCTTTACCAAGGCGACATTTTTGTTGTTTAACACATGTTCTTTCATAAACAGGCATCAAATCACGAGACAATGTTGCGGGTACGAAATGCCACACGATCGCAATTTCGCTCACTCCATTTTCCTACAAAGGGGGTTGATTCGTACCAATGTCATGTAGTAAAAAAACAGGTATTTTCATTATTCAACACGTATCATTGTGCATTTTGCGATACTTCCAGCAGTTTTTGATGGGTTAATTAAAATAGATTCGGCACATACATTTTCATCTGGGCTCAACGCCCTTAATATGCTTTTCCGGCCAAACTGTTAAATGTAAACCCTAACTTATTTTGCATAAGGAGTCGCCCCACAAAGTTTGTCGGTCGAATTCAAACTCATCCTGTATATCACTGCGGTTTCTTTTAACGCTTGAACATTGTGAATATGTTTAAAAATAATTGTTACGTATTTTGAAATAGGCGATATGGTTAAACTCAAATAAAATGTAAAAACACCATTCCTTAAAACATTTAGGGCTGGATTCACGAACGAAGATTATGTGATTAAAATTAGGTTAGTTGATATTTCGTCTCGATTAACTAAGTGTAACATTTCACGATGAAATTTAAACTCAATTTGGCCAGTTAGCACAGGTAATCTCGGTTAATATGAATACTAAAACATGGCGTGGTCATTATACAGGTTAATTTTTGAAGATGATAGAGACCATGACGAAATTGTTAATTTGCCTCGGACACGTTGAGTTCGTAACAAAAAGTACTATTTTGATTAATAAGATGATGCTGATATTAGATTGCACTTTTTGTGTGTCGAAATATTTTGTAACTTATTGAAGATCGTCTCGTGTTTCAATCTAACAGGAAGACAGACCGAAAAACGTGTCACGCATCACTACCCAATGTGGCTGAAAGTACTGTAGAGGAAATTCCTGCCTTCACTTCTGTAAATATTATTTCAAACTGCATTGGTAGGATATGTGGCAATTTTATAGATTTTGTTCGTCTGTGTATACTGTAGTTAGATGCTACAAAAAAAAAACTAATACATATTGTAATGTCAATAAAATGAATGCAGATGAAATATACAAATGTAAAGTTTATAATAAATCATATCAATTTTAATATTGGGCTAGGTTACCACCTAGTTAACCTAATAATATAAATTTATTTAGCTGCGAAATATTTTTATTTTAAAAACACCTCACATTATTTGTCTTGACAATTTGGCCTATATATTTGCAACACGAGTCTTGAAAATAATAGCCAAACAACAGCGATGGTATTTCTTCAGCAGCCACAACACACAACATACGTACAATGAAAATATTTTTCGTACTAATACAAAGAAATTCCTTGGAAACCCAGTTGCCAAATAATTCCTAGTTAAAATTTGATACTTGTCCTTGTAACAAAAGACTACGTATATGTTTGTTAAATTGCAGGATATAATAATGAAAAAAGTTAAATACCAGTTTTACTTTAATTATGACACTAAACGTATTTATGAAATAACATGTGAAAAAAATCTTACATTAAATTATTTGGAAAAAGAAATATCGTGTACGCAAACAAATACTAACCCGCATCCCAGCGCATATATACTGCACATCTTACCCCTACACAACCTCGAATTCCGTGCTAATTTTTTTGCGTACATTTTAAGTGATAACAATTTTTTTACACATGTAATTAGAGCAAATTATTTCGAAAGTGAGGGATTTTTGTATAACTATGAAATCACCGCCTTTGGTAGATTACTAATCCTTTCAAAGTTGTTTATTAAGAAAATTGTTGTAACTTTGAAAACTAGTAATTTTGTAAGGAAAACATTTGTAAATTTACAAAATATTTATAAAAATACAAGAAGAATGCTTTGAAATTTTTACAAAATAAAGTTACAATGCAGGAAACTTGCAGTATATCTAAGGAATGCCTTAGTAGCATTACGAAAAATAACACAATAACTTTAAGAACCCAAGATTTTAGAGAAAAAAATTGTACTTTTACAGAGATTTGTAAATGAAGAAGGATAATATTTGCAAATGTTGAAATTTTTACAGTGTAACAGTTTTAAACTCGTCCTTATTAAACAAAATTCATCAAAGTATGTGTGCATGAAAGTTTGTAGCACTTGTTTATGGTTAAAAGATCTGAAAAATACAAATTTTTGTACACCTATATTACAAAGACGTCTCTAATATGTTAACAAGCCAAACATTTTACAAGGTAAGCTTTTACACTTGTTTTTAAATAAATAGAATATTATTGTACCTAGTACACACATTTTTACAGTTTGCTCAGGAAATTCCGATAGTTCGTTGGGAGTTTTCGTACTTTTAAGAAAACTCGACATACGCACTGCCGAGTTTTGTAAATATCGATTAACTTAAACTTGCCACGATGGTGGTAAAACACCACTCGTGTTTTGTAAAAATTAAACTTCGTTGTTAAAACCGGTTCTTAATGAAGAGAATTCAGCGGTCAACACTGCGTAATGATACACCCTGTTTCGTATAGCGTCAGTAAAATTTTACAGCTACATATGAGTGATAGCCGTTAATATTTTATTTTAAATGTCAGGACGCACGACAACATTTATGGTAAAAATGGTGAAATGGACGTCTGGGGTTTCATTTAGAATAAAATATTTCGACTGGGATAGTGTAAATAATCTACAACACTTAAACAGACACGCCCTCAGAACTACTACATTTTACTGATGTTATGCGAAATAGAGTATGTCTACATGCTAAGGTTCTAGGAATTGCAAGGAGGACGTATATACCTAAATCGTCTTTTTTTAAAACGGAGTGGAGGGATTTTTTTTCTACTCTCACAAGAAGTATCGTCGGTGCAAATGATGATCGCATGAGGTTGATATTAACGATTGAATCCAAGGGTTTACGAGGTGGGAGCACGCTGAGGAACCCCGCAAAAACAACGGTTAAATCCTCCACGTTTCCCAAGTGGAAAAAATAAGAGTTACCACACCGAGTATCTAAACTGGATCGACGAGGTGGGAGGGAAACATTTAAAGCAGCAAATATTAATTATTTAACTAAGAAAAAACATACTTATATATCGCCCTACTTCATTAAGTTAACACCACATCAACTTAACTTGATAATGTCGTAAAAACTGATGTCTCTGTCGCTTATTTAATTTTTAATTTTATACCCTTGTTACTTATGAGAGGACCTAACTAAATTGCGCTTTGTGGGCATTGTAATATTTTCAAATTGTTAGTTTGGGTAATATTTTCGATGGCCCAATTCAAAAGGGAAACAACTAAAAAATAGCGTTTTTGAGTTTGGCTCACCAACACATAGGCAGAAGTGCACTGTACCCAGTTGAAAAGAAAAACAACACGTAGATTTACTTGTATTAATAATAAAGCACTTTTTTTATCGTTAGTAAAGGGCTATAAATCATATTTATTTTATTTTAAAGTATGATAATTTCAGTAAGGCAGACTACAAACATTTTAAACACCTTAAAAAGTTACCTCTATACTATTGCTTCAAATTAACACAAACCAAGTATGTTAAGTAACAATTTTTCGGTGAAACGGAAATCTTTCTATACGTATTTTATTTACAACTGGGAATTTTGACTTGTGTTCCTTTTTAACTGGGCCATCGAAATATTTTCGTAGGCCATTTATGTGAATACCTGACTCTCGACCAAAAGTTTTACATATACTGACCCTACTTAATTTCAATCGTTGTATAAAAACAACTATCTTCACGAAGTTATTCAGTATAATTTCATTTATTTTTCCATGGATACTTATAATAGATAAATAATTTGATGCAGGCTACTTATCCGGAGATGTAAGACTAGTAATGTGTAATTTCTTCCGATGCTTATTTTTGTTGCGTTATGCTTAATGTATTGTGAGCACACGTATGTATCATTTTCTTTGTAACCGGACATGTCCTTTTTGATAAAAATTGTTGTTGTAACAGTTTGCGCGTACGGTTGAAAGATAGAGAGTTTGTTGTTCTCTTCCGTATGTTTGTATTTCCAAGCGAACATTCTATTATTTATTCCGTGATATTTTTACTAGTATTGTGTTCCGTATGAACTTTTTACAGCACCCTGAATTCGCTGACAGCTGTGCGGTGAACTTTTGACATTTGCTTTATTATTACTCACATGTAACCGGTTACCCTAATTCTCAAACAGCGCTAACCTCTACAAACTATACAAATATATAAATAATCACTTACCATTCTGCCAACAATTAGCCACATTACTTTTTTATTCATGGTTTAAAAAAAAATAAAACGTACTAATTAAAATACGAAGAACATTTATGACTCATTTGACAGCTATTTCTTACTGTTAAGTTTGTAAAATCGTTTTGTCCGCTAGCTGTACTAGACTTACAAAAACGGTTTACTATAACGTACTTAAACGTGATCATCATAGTTTTTAATGTTTAATGTCATAATATATTACTGCATGATAGTTTTCTTGACAGGGTATCAAAAATATATCTTTATTGCGTTCACTCATTTTCTTTTTATAAATACTCACGCCTATTTATTCGAATGACGATTTTTTTTTTCAGATAATTCCGTGAGATGCAATCATTGCCAACTGTGAGACTGGAAAGATAGTTGTTTTAAATTTGAAAATGTAATGTTGATTACAACAAGCGGGAATTTGCAGGGTACTTGTACCTACATCATCGATATTCAAAACACTTACTTAATTCTGCCATTTACATTTAATGGTACAAGCGAATCTTGCATCAAACTAATGGAAAATATTATCTGAAATACATTAAAATAAGCACAACTCTGACTGACTCTTAAGTTGTTTTAAGTAAAGTTATCGAGTTGATTCTTACTTAAAGCGATAGTAACTCATTCCTACATCATCTGCAAAAAAAAGTTAATTTAGTCATTTCTCTAACAAACGAAATTATATTGTGTTGAACTTAGTACTTGTGTGTAATTTAAATAATCGGAGCAAAATCTTGAAAACTTTAATTACCTGGTATAATATTTAACAGTATTTACTTGGTTGGTTGTAGTGCAAGTGGTGTGGGTTCGGGTATTAACCAGCAGACATAAAATAATTTTTTCTCATAAATACAGGAAAATGTTTAAGCTTAGAATGCATAATTGTACTAAACATTCCAATTTTAAAATATTACGAACTAAATAAAATATGTTCTATATTATTATCATACATTTATGTAAGCAAGCTTATCACCTTTGCGGTGTTACTAGTAGTGATATCAAATATCGTTATAGAAGTGGGTTGGTAATGGGAAGACCGGGGTTATTGGAAGGTTTCCTTGAAATGGTTGTGTAAGTTAAGCCTTTATTGCACTGAAATGTAATCCTATCCCTACTTCTCGCCAACCGGATAATCACCAGTTCCGGCATGAAGCCATGAGGCACGTACCCCACTGTAGCACCTAGTATTACGAACATTTCCATCCCTTCCTTGTGCCCCCCCCCCCCCCCGTCCCATAGTTCTCCCAACCCCGGCAGCCGCTAGATTGGCAACGGAAGTTACGTTAAATTCGGCCGGGAACTTTTCGGAATAAGGGGCCGCGGCGCCAGCATTTTAAGCGTCCGGGATTTGCGACGTTAATTCCGCGGAATTCCATATCTCCGGACGGGGAGGATCACCATATTCGCCGGCCGCCCACTGCGCCGCAGCCTGGTATCATGACGTCTCTGGACGAGACACAAGTGGCGCTGCAGGACTGCAGGCGAATGGGCGAGGAACCAGGCACGAAGAATAACTTTTACATTTACTGCCTCTGAGGTTTTAAATGTGCTTGTTTCTCCTCTCTTATCACCAGTTCGTGTCTCACTTTCAAATTACTATTCTCTGTAGGAGAAGCACATAAAGAAAACCGTGCATCTCACTCTAAACCCCTAACATATGTTTAAAACTGTAAAATGTTTATTTAACCTACTTCATCAACGTTTGGGTCTTATGAAATCCTAGTCCTAGAGGAAAAGAAATGTTATTGTACAGATATTGAGACAATACTCTCTGGTTTCTACTGTTTTGGGAAATTTTTATTTATAGCTTAAACGATGGCAGATATAAACATTCTGTATGGAGTTTTGTTAAAAATTGTTTTTGCTGTGATACCTAATTTTATATGGATTCGACTAAAAATCACTTAACCAGAATTTCGTCAGTTACATAATTCGGTAAAACCAATATATTTGCTGCCTTCAGAAAAATCAGCCAACATGTATAAGACTATTACAAATATAACTACCTGACATATCTGACATCTGATCTCATTTAGGCGTAACGAATAATATCGCGAAAAAAGTATGAACTGGAAAGCATGGTCTTAAGCGAGGAATTGATTTAACCTCAAACCTACAGAGATTAAATCTCAATTTTCAGCACCAAGCAAGACGTGAGCCATTCCTACAAGAATTATTGCGAAATCAACCTACCATACGTGTCATGATGTGACTTACCGAACAGCACGGCTAAAGTATATACTTATGTTACCAGACTTAGCCTATATTAAATACTAGCACTGCGCCCGCGGCTTTGCTCGCTTGTATTTATAATATTGCCCGCGGGGAATAACACAGTGGAATCAGTTTTTCTATTTAAAATATTTATTAGTGTTTATACTCTCTTTTAATGTCATTGGTGCCTTAATCCGTTTCAAAGATTTTTACACCACAGTCATAGTAATTCCCATCGCAAATCAATCAATTTAAGTAAAATTCTTACACGGGATACGAAACTATAACCCACCACACCACAGTTTTATAAAGTACCCGAACGAATGCTCCAAAGTAGGCCGTGAGTCTTCTTTCGTATGTACAGGTCATAGCCCAAAGAGGTTTATTTACGAGTAGGATGACAGCAAAAAAAAAAAAAAAAAAAAAAAATTTTA
>PNEQ01072890.1:0-22546 GCA_003012365.1 Medauroidea extradentata | reverse complement strand
AATTAGAAACACGTTTTATTTATTTAACAGCTTCAAAGGACGAATTTAGAAAAATCCTGGAACAGAATTTTGTATATATACGTAAGCTGTATTTTAAAGAAAAAAACAATTGCACTATTTCAACTGGTTTAGGAGACATGGAGGATTAATTGGAAACACATATTATTTTTTTAACAACTTTAGAGTAGAAATTTCGAAAAATTCTGAAAATTCTTTTTTGATACCTAGTATGTAAGAACAATTTTAAAGAAAAAATTACCCAAATATTTTAACTGGTTTAAGAGAAATCAAGAGTTAATGTAAAATGTATTTTACGACTTTTCACCCCCTTAACTTTCGAATTTGACGAAATAAAAAATTTACTAATATGCATTTGTTTGTGCAATATTTTGTAGTTAATATAATATTGGTAGCTTTCCCAGCTAGTTAGATATAAGGGATTCACTGAAATCACAATTCACACCTTTTCACCTCTTTAAATTTCGAATTTTGAAAAAAAGTCTTCTTCGTGACTGCTTACGGATTAAGAGGAAAGTACATTCCAAACTTTATGGTTCTAGGTTAAGCGATTTGCGCTGGGCATTGATGGATGAGTCAGTGTGAGAGTGAGTGACTGAGTGGTATTTTGCTTTTATATATACAGATGGTAAACTATAATTAAGCTTCGAACTAAAGTAATGTTACTGCCCTGTTTTTTACATAGGTGAATAAAACTTGCCGTATTGTTAAAGAAATTTTTTTTTGTATTGTAGCTAAGAAGTCAAAATACCAGACTATTAAAATTCCTCACATTTAAATGCATGAAGATAAAATTAGTGCAGAGGCTAATCTAAAGTTTCAAAATTGGAAATTACATTTCACTACTAAAGTAATTAGTGCTCCGTGTTTAGTGAAACTTTTGGTATCGGACATTGTAAATATATATGAAACAGGTCAAAATATATTCACTTAAAATATTATAATTAATTTTAAGTATGTCCCGAAACAAGAGAGACCATATAGAATTTACATTTCACCCCACAGATTTTATGTTACAATGGTTTTATTCAGCACTGCACACTTTCAGTTGCCAATGTCTATTAAAATAAAAAAATAACGAACCATTCAATTAAAGGAGTGCGTGTAATTTGACATTGAACTATTTCAGAACACTCTTGAAATGTGGAAGGGTGCGTTAATGCAGATCTGCTCCCGCGAATACTCGGAAACAAGTCAAATTCCCTGCGTCTCTTACAGTAAAACTTTATATTTACCCCTCTTGCTTACGGGACCATTAGCTGATGATTCGCAAATAAATAAACAAAAAACATATAGTGAAATATATCTGCACATTGGTATCCACCACCCTTTCTACAGACATAGCCGTAAGCAGGGAAAAGTCTGTCATCACCTGTAGGGGATTTGCGAGCTAACGCGTTATCAAGGCAAAGCTCACTATGGGAAAAATTGTGCGTTATAATCAATGTGTCATTGCCGAATTTTTTTTGTTTCAAAATTTTTAAAGTTATTAGAATATCCCTTGTAATTGCAAATAAGATTAGTTACACATCCACTGTACTGGAAGTTCCCGAACTACATGTGTAGATGCAGTGAGATGCAGTAAATATCTAGGACTTTTAGTACCAATGTATAATATATAAAGAGTAATGTGCCTTTGAATGCCGAGTTTTGAATCCGTATTTTATTTATTAAAATATTGGAAACCGTATTATGTAGCCTGACAATATTCTAAAAAATTTATTTATGTTTAAAGTCTCTGCAAAACCACATCAATTACGGATAGATATCTTAAAAACGTTACTAAAACAGCGGTGGCCACCCACTTAATAAATTAATCTTTTGTACCGTCAGGATATTCAAACATTTGAAAATGTTTAATAGAGTATTGTGAGATTGTAAAAAATGCACCTCTTACAGCAACTGTGTAGGAAACACAGTTGTTAAAATGCATGCGAAGCTTTGGCTGCAGCAATAAAGTGCCAGGAGAACATAGGCTATATTGAGTACATGTGTTGTGATGTGCTCACTATACAGGTTATAATGGACAGTTACTGTAAACAACATATCCATCCACACATCAATAAGTTACGATACCGTGTTAACAGGTTCAAACATCGTGAGGTGATTCTCTACCGTAATTGCGGTAGAAAACTTTACATACGAACAATGTAGTACAATAACTCGCAAGGGAGATATCCACCCTTAAAAATCGAAGTTTAAAATTATTTTGACTGAAATTAATAAAGCCTACTGGTCATTAAAGAAAAATTCTGTGAATGATGTGGTACTTTACGTTGACCTAAAGTTGTTGCACTACTATTGTGGAGTACAAACTTCCCTAGTTCGATTAAAAAGAGTGGCATGTTCTAGCCAATGTGTGTAACACTTGGGTACTTTCATTGCTTTTCAAATATGTAATAAACATACATAACACGTGTCACCTTCATGGAACACTCCATTGCGAACTATTTGAGAAGAATTTCATGTGAGGGTGCACTTTGTTGCCTGCCACGTACGCAACCCGCGTTGTAAGGCTGGTCATGCAAGACAGTTGCGCTTGCATCATTCGCTTAGTATAGCTAGGGTGTGTGCCAGGGAGGCATTGCTTTTGCGCTTCATCAATCGTTTTAAAAACAGAGAGAAATTAAAGGGCAAAAAATGAAACTAAGCCTTAGAAAATTCACATACAAAATACGTGAGTCAGTTAAGTATGTAAGTTCAGTAATTCTGTGACAAAAATTCATAAGATAATAGTCATTTAGTGTTTCAGTGAAACATAAATGAACTCATTTAAATGTTGAAAAATTTAAAATTACTTTAGAGTTTCTCTTTGGACAAACTTAATTGAAAATCTGTTGACTATTTTCTTTGTTACATGTAAGTCACATAGTTTTATCACATCCAAGACGTCAACAATTGAGCAAAATGTAAGCAAGGCAGCCTACACTAACTGAATTTCGGTTTTCCATGTGATACTTAACTATGGTAGTCAAATTATTTCTAGGCTTTCTACCTGTACCACCAAGATTTTAATTGGCAAAGTTTCCCAGAAATTAAACGCCTGTTTAACGGTGAACTATTTCTATGGTCCAACTAGCATCCACTAATTGCTTTCATTGAATCCTTTTGAATGTTTTCTGTTTCAAATACTTTTTATTTTATCTCATCTGCTTTGTAATAAAATATTGTAACGTAATTAAACACAAATTTTTCCATATTTATTTGCACAATTTGAAACTGTTGCATATACAGTCGCAATTTTTTGGGGGAAAGCAAGCATAACAAAACCCATTCAAGTAATCAGTTCACTATGTGAAATAAAATGTAAGCTTTTTTACAATTCGACGTCTTCTCCCAAGAAACAGTAAAAATATGAGCATAAACTTGCCCCAAATAATTACGTCCAAAAGGCAATACAAATTAATAATTTTACATTAGTCTAAAGTAAGCATAGCCACTTAAAGATGTATATTCAAGCAAATAACACCCTGAACCACACGTACGTATTTGTTAAAAATTTTTAATAATCACCTATATTTTCAAGGTATTTCCTACGTTTTACGACGTTCAAAATTGTGATAAATATAAGATAACAAGCTACGTACAGACAAGCAATATCACACTTAACAACAGGACATGCGTATTACTAAACACGTAATACAATCAAGAGTGCTTGTATAAAAATGCTAGCTTACAAAAATATATGCCTACATTTTGATAATTAACCATTCAAAACGGTGGAATTACCACTACGCTACTAACCAAACCACGAAAAGACGCATCACGAAAATCGCCTCTGGAATTCCCAAAAAAATTACCCCTTGAAAAACAAATTACACAAGTCTAAAAAAAGAGTCTTGCAATGTTATTACACATCAAAGTGCGCACGCAAGAAACTGCGGGGATAAAAAGAAGCAAGAAAACGTCAGAGCTATCTAAATTGCTTATCAGTAATCACGTGGGGCCGCAGAGAGGTGTAGTGGCTAGAGCACTAGTCTCCCACTAAGGCAATCCGGGTTCGATTCCTGGCGGGTTCGGTCCCCGGATTTTCGCATGTGGGAATCGTGCCGGACGATGCCGCTGGTTGGCGGGTTTTCTCGGGATGTCCTGTTTCACCCGCCCTTTCATTCAGGTGCTACTCCATACACCATGTCAACCCTCACAAGCTCTTAAAACCAAGATATTAAGTGCTGACCAAAATCTCCTCACTTCAGTAATCACATGGACTTCTGCGAGATCAAATTTACAATCGGATTGGGTTCAGTACATCTCAACTTTGTAAAAGTAATCAAAGTATAAATAATTAAAATTGGATTTGAACCGACGAAAAAATCACCTAAGTGCAAACAATGTTTTCATCCAACTATATGAATCAGTTAAGTAGACAAAAGTTTGAAAAATATAACATGTCAGTAAAACATAATTTACTGCTAACCTACGCCAAGTCGTGAATTTGGAACATACCGATGAAACACTTATAATTATATTTGATTTCCCGTCTGAATCACCACATACGAGGCATGACGGCAGCCGCTGGAAACGTCACAGAGGATGTACGTGATACCAAAGCTGAACTAAAGTATGTGCACTCCAACGAAGGCACGATCAATCCTCGAACATGCACAGAAGTAAATATTCCTAGAACAAGCACCGCACGAGAAAGCTGTCACAAGCAGCCTGCGCCGAAAATTCGCACGAGAAGAAGGAAGTAATTGGGCAGTGAAAATAAAGAATGCAGAGTAGAAAGCTTTGTAAAGATCGCCGTGCTGCACGCCTGAAGTAAATGAAACCGCCGATAGACGAGGAATCTCGGTGATTGGCGAATACAGTGTGTTCAGAAACAACACATTATAAACACACCGCACGAATCCTGGGTTAATTGGAGACAGAAACGTAGTTCCAAAACGTTGTACGACGATATGAAATGTGGCAACATTGCACTGAAGAAGTCACTCTCGCGCTCCACGACCAGCACAGAATCATGTTTGGACTGCTCGGAATATTCACCTGGACCCAAAATATACAAGTCAGAACAGCAGTAGTTAAGATAAGTGTGTTATCTGTTGACCGCAACAGGAGACTAACTGTAGTAATATGTAGTCAAATTCTGCATGTATGATGGCATCATACACTATTTTGCCACTGGCATTTTCATCTCCAATTTATCGTAGGAATCACGTGGTGTACTTTTCTGCACAGCTTGTGAATTTTACTGCAAGTAATCGTCGTCGACAAAGTCCAGCACTGACTGAGAACAGCAAAATATAGATTATTACTTTGTGTTTTATATTCTAAGATATCTTTATTTACTACCGTTTTCAAATGCAGTCTTTCTAGAAGTTGTATTCTTCACATTCTCGGGGTTATCATAAGTTGCATCTCTCCGGTACAAAAGGACAAATGTACAATTTACAATTGGGAGTGTCAACCCACAGCATATTCAGAAGTCTTGGGTTTATTTCTGTTATTTTTGTGTAAATGTAAAATATGTTCCGTATAGCTGTTTACAATGTTATAACATATCGTCATGTGTATTTTCACGAAACTTTTTCTTAAACTTCATTTTATATTCTAGTGGCACGACAACCTTCACTCTATTTTAAATATTTATCTAACGCGAGGAATTGTTAATAACACAGTATTCCAGTCAGCAGCAAGTTAAAGTCAGTTAGTTAACACATACTACACTATAAAGTAACATGATACATATCACCATGAGAGCCGATGTTAGATATTTAACCTGTTGTGATCCGAAATATTTAATTTGTCGCCGTCGGCTGACGTCGGGTGGATAGAGCCATGTCGTTTCGCTGTATGTAGTAGAAAAACTCAATTTAAATATATCAGCGAACTAACTATATTGTCCACGATGCAGCAATATTTTATAACCCTCTGTTTAATTTAAAATACCGGTATTAAAAATTAATTCACAAGGGATACATTTCATCCTTCAGTAAAACGTAATCATCCTAAAAAATATTACTATAAATAAGGCCCAGGCAAAGTCGCTGTTAGGGGCAGGGACAAAATTAATTAAGAGTGCTTTCCGCGTGGACAGCTACAGCACCATACCCTGGTGCAAAGTTAGCTGATCTAGCAACTTGGTCATTCTAACACTTGATAACTGAACTACCTATCTGGTGTACAAATATATTTTTCAATTAAAGCAAATATTATCTGCTGTGAGTAACACATATGAACGAAGCCGCGGGCACACTGATAATGTAGCATATACATTTTTGTTTTATTGTTACTTACCATATCATGTTTAACTCGTTCACGTATTATGTACACAAAAATAATTGTGTACAAATAATACACACACATATCACCCATCATTATGATCATTTATCACTTATAATTACAAAAGTTTCAAATAAAATATGTCGTGATAGCTCAGTCAGCAGAGCATGTGACTCTTTAATATCTGTTTCGTGGGTTCGAGCCCTACGTTGGGCGCCAGTTGTGAAACTTACATATATTTACAAAATGTACTACTTACTGCCATTAAAAATTCAAATAAAATATGCCCATCCATACAGACGAGCAAATCACTGGCATTATTAAACGAATGTATAATTAATATGTAACATCAAAGGTTAAGTTAAAATTATGTTTAAAACAAATTTACTGGATAAAACAATTTTAAACATTTCTGTTAAACAAAAACTCTTTAAAGATCACCAGTTAAATTTGGTTATTTTCCGGCAATTACAATAATATACAAAAATAAAAAGAACACTTATTAGTTCTGTAATCAAAAAATAGACTTACAATGCTTCGAATAAACAGGCATCGAGAAGAATCATTCGTTACAATACACATATAAAACAAGGAACAAATGAAAACACACAATACATTTAAATACAATTTAGCTACACCGTTCCATTCAGTGAAGAGGAATAGTTAAAAAAATATAAACGAACCAGAATTCAACTGAGTCATATTTGGTTAGTTTGGAAGCATTAGATATATCCTTGGTGAAACGGCTGCCGTTTGTTCCGAATCCTGCAATTAATACAATACATTATAAATTATCCCAGGTTTTCTAGGGCCACTCATGGTCCTCCCCCTCCGCCCATGCTTTCGGCTGCATCATCCCCACATATGATCTTCACTTATGCTAAGTAAGTTCACGTGAAGCACTTGCTAATCTCTATATGCCTTATCTCAAGAGCAACTACATCATGTCGAATTGATTTGTTACCGAGGGACAATACCTACATCAGTATAACTTGCCAATGTTAGGACATAATGTTCAAGTTAGGCAAAATAAAGCTAAACTTCTATAAATAGTGAAAATATTGCAAACTTGAATAAATATATCTGGCGATCACGGGCGCGTGCAGAAAGTCATATAGCGATGTCGGCGCGTGTTGGGTGGTTGTTGTCCAGGCAGGTTGCTAGGAGCGCCAGGAAGTGTCTGTGAGGGCTGAGGGGGTGGGAGGTGGAACTAGGAAAGGGAAGAAGGGGTTCTGGGTCCTGCGGGAATCCCGCGGCAGGAAGGTTCCTCCAGGAGGCTGCGCCCGCTCCTGTTGTTATTGCCCGCCCTCCTGTAAGTGTTTATACATAATGAATGGCGGGCCTTGTTCTTCAGCGCTGCAGGTATAACACTAGGCAGGGGGGGAGGGGGCTGCCCCCAACCCCCGGAAGGGATGGGGGGATCTGCCCCTTGGAGTTATACTCTCCCTGAAACTGCTGGCGTGGTACCTCAGGGGCGGATGGGCAGAGAGAGGGAGATGATAAAAGGTTAGCAGGTTACGCCGACTATAAGCGGAATCTATAGACGCCACTTACTCGCACATGGGCCTCGCATAAAAACAGCCCGCAGATGGTAATCCTACCTCCGCCTTTGTTGTGAAAACAGCTTACGTAACGATGATTTATACTTCGGCCATACATTCGTCAAATCGCACCTGAATGAAGCAATGACTTTCACAGTCGAATTGTTATTCCGCAACACTTTCCTAAACACAACCTACAACTGGCGACTTCAATCCTGTCTAGATATGTTGCAAACTCTGAATTTAAAAATAATAGAAGCCCTAAAACAATCTTTCCACGTAATAAGTGTTAGTCTGATCATAAAATGTCTTAATGTTTATATCAGCACATGAGAAGGGTACCAGAGGGCATAGCACAGTCGATGCAGACTTACTAAAGGACTACATGGAATGAGGCTCAACAATAGAGAAGCGTCAGAATGAAAGGGCGGGGGAAAAGGTAAATCTCCGAGAAAACCCGCCGACCAGCGGCATCGTCCGGCACGAATCCCGCGTGCAAATATCCTGAGACCGAACCCGCATTACCTTTGTGGGGGGTGAATGCGCTAGACACTGCGCCAATCGCGGTATAATGCCGCAATAAAGAGATAAAAGTTTATATTTTAGGATACATATGAAGGATTGACTACAAAAACCGTATTAGTCCAAAAACATTATTTTTATATCTACTTTGTATACTGTACAGCATAGCGATATTATGATGGGTGAGATAGCGTCTGCAAAACCAGTCTTTGTAATAGTAATAACAAGGGTAGAAGAAAGTTTGATTCTACAAGAATGGGATATGGCCATTTCAGTTCTGACAATAATTGGTAATGTTCCAGATTAGTCAGGATTTTGCAGGAAAGTTGTGCCATGGCAATCCATTATGTTCATGTTAGAAGAGTGCTAGCATATCGAACTCTATGGAACTTAAGGCTTTGTCATTATTAGCTTATATTGTTTTCTGATATCTGTATTCGTTATTGTAAGCGTACTGTAGTTTTGCAGATAAGTGTCGGTATTTTCTACTTATTTGCTTTGTGGTATTGTCAAATGTCACTTTCAACAGAGGCATAGTCTCAGTGGCCAAGAAAAGGAAAGGCAAAAGAAATGAAAGAGGATATAATACGAAACGCAAAAGTTAAAGGAGTAGAACATAAAAACCAGGTAAAATTTGTAAGAAAATGAATGACTGGAGTCTGGAGATGAATGCAGGTAAGTAGTGTTTGATTTAACTCTCCTTAGTTGCAATGCATATTAATAAAATATGAGGTAAATGGTAATGTAACTTTGCATATACAACTGACTAAATAGTAATATCGGTAACATAGCATTACCCTTTTTGTGAAATATTTGAAATGTTATCCTCACCTACTTTTTGATGTGTCAGTGTAAACTTTTCGTACATTAATACAACAATCGAGGTTTCTCGGCATTCTTACAGGTGTTCACGATCTCAGTGATTCCAGAACATATTTGAGGTAAATAGAAGGCAAACACTGGAGGACTTTAACAAAATGGAAGACAAGAACTATCAAAAATCGCATCTATGTGATCAATTAATTCCTCTCCACCTAATTATTTGGTGGCGACCGTGGACTTATAACGACAAAGACAGGAAAGACCACGCTGCATCGTACACCTACATATTTCGTCTTTCATGTAAACTTACTCATGTTAGCCACAAGGCATTAGAAAACACAATACGTTGACTTCAGAAGACCAACGTGGATATCACAGTAACCGGCTAAGTAATATTCTAGATGCTGTGATGCACCTCATTGAATGCCATCTCAACTCATTTCAGGCACATAAATCACATAATGTATTGCGTTACAACCCATAGAGAAAATGTCTGCCTGAAAATCTGACAGTGGCCTGGATGCGTGAACTGTTTGTTAAAGAATACAATTATTAATGTATATTTTACATAGGGAAAGGAATGTTTCGCGAGTTTAATGTCATGAATGTTAGAATCCACTGTCCTATGCGTACTCAAGCCCCAACAATTGGTTCATTAGCTGCTATTCAGTGAAACAGCAGGCAATGAAAAGGTAGACAGGACTTGAGTATGCACAGGACTCTGGATTCTAGCATGCGTGTCATTGAACAAGCGAAATATTCCTTTCCCTACTTATAAAGCCTATTGTTCAGTTTTTCACACCCTTAAAATCCATTTTGGTTTCCCTATTCTGATACATGTAATCTTTGCGATTCCGCGGGACAAAAATGACAGCAGCTATCACACAGGAATAACGAAGTAGGCTAGAAATAGAGAAAAGCATACACTTAAGGCCAGGTTTCAGTCGCCATATTGCAATTTTATTATTTTTCGCTTTATTTGGAATTCTAAGAAGAAAAATGCTACATATGCTATTATGCCTCAAATTCTTTTAACTTTCGCTACAGTACAGACCTTGCGATTTAGGTGTTAACATATTATTTCGCCGCAATGTGTGTGGCAAATGATTTTATGTTCATAACTTGCCCGATAAATTAAGACCTAACTATATATTACTAGCTATATTGCCATGCTTGTACTGTAGTTCCAGGTAAATAGAGTTTGCGGCATATTCGTCGATTCAACATTTTTGTTCTAAGAATTCCCAAAAAAGCGAAAAATAATAAAATTCAATGTGGCGACTGAAACCGAGCCTTAAAGAGAGCCGACGCATACCATGCTGAAAAAACCAATACACTTGAAGAGTAAAACTAAGACATACATTTCTTGTCTTTTTACTACATGTCGAATTTACCCCTCCCTCATCTAACAAGTAATGTTGTATTGTTGTTGTTTGTATTGCGAACTGCGGTACAACATATTTGGAATACACAACTTTGCTGAAGAATCAGCCATTATGTATCCTTAATGTGAACATGTAAGTATGAAGGGACCAAACGAAATAATGTCTATTCTGATGGATTACTTAAACCATATACCAGGGGATGAAATAAAGGAACTTGTATTAACAAGTGATTGCTGTCCGGCTCAAAACAATAACAGGACAATGATGCAGTTCATATACTGCTCAGCCCACGAGCCCACTTACTACATCTGTATGATAAGGTTACCTACATTTTCCCAGTAGAAGGTCACGCATACATGCCAAATGATCAGGATATTTCCTCAGTAGGCTACAAGAAAAAATTCACGACCTCTGCTAAGCGTCTGGTAGATTGGGATAATGTTTCCTTACTGCGAAAAAAATCCAACTCTTTCTCTCTCTCTCTCTCTCTCTCCGAATAATATAATAACTTTAAGGACATGAAAGCAGCAACTGATGCATTTTTTTCTGGAAACGTTTGAGCCACATTTGTGGCACAAGGAGGCACGAGTAGTACAGGTAGTAAATGGAGAGAACACACACAAGTTGAAAAACACATCCTACGGACCATGGGAAACAGACGTAGTACGATCTCGGGAGCCACTTGTACATTATTAGGATATTCCTCATTCCTGCATTGTACCAATGCAACCCAGGGGTTAAATCTGCTAAAGCAAATGACCCTACAACACTAATAAGTAAACTGCAAATAATTTCAAACAGGGTATTTTTAGAAAATATTGCATCTGCAGAACCAGTTAACGGTGGCAGCAACAACAATGTCGACGTTGACATTGGCAGTGACGACAAAAGCAGTAGTTGTAATTCGTAAACTGTTCTTTCTGCTGATGTGTAAACAACTTTAGTACCACTATGTATTCAACTCTTCCCTAACTTGACAAGTGTTCATTTTATGTGATAAAGTTGTTTGTACATGTCACTTAACGTTAATTTTAATATTTTTCAGGCTTATTTATTAGGTGTATGTTTTATTTCATGAGCTATTTGTCAGCAACGAAACCAAAATTCGGCAAAACGTAGATATGTCCAAATTTATGTATGTATATACAGGATGAGTCGGGAGGAAATGGCAATATTCTAGGACGTGATAGTACAGGTCATTGTGATCAAAAAAGTTCATGTGAACATGGGATCAATATGTGACGATTATCGAGATCGACTCGTTTGAATGAAAAACACTGAAAACCTGTAAATGTATCTTATTGTTTGTTTTGGTGCTTTTGTGTTCTAGTTTCAGTGACAAGGAGATTGTAATTAATTATGAATCACACACCCTTCTCTTTGTATTTCAATGTATGTCAAGTTGGCAATGGGTTATCGTGGAAACATGGTAATAACAGCATTATTGATTAGTTTGTGGACTGTGAACAGGAACGCTATTATTTTAATGGCTGTGTCTTTGTTTCTAAATTTGATTTGCGATACCCACAGTGTGAACGGACAGTGAGAACCGGACAGTACCACCGTTTTCCCATGCGAAGAATTCCTGACCGAAGTGTGTTTTCCCGGGTTCGTAATACATTGCGGGAGAGTGGTTCGCTTCCTAGTGCTCATGTGAGTTCGGAACGAGGACTTGACCTGCACGTGGATGAAAGAGAGAACATTATCGGCGATGTTCAACATAGCCCTACTACTAGCACTCGGCGTATTACAGTACGGCGCAATGTTTCACAAACACGTGTATGTCAATTACTGCATCGTGAACGATTATACCCATTTTACCTACAGCGCGTGAAAAATCTTCATGTAGGAGACAGTGCCAAGCGTCTACAATTTTGTAACGGATTTTTCAGAAAAATCGTCATTTGGTGCCAATAACGCTCTTCACCCGTAATGGAATCTCCAATATACGAAACAATCACTTATGGAGCACAAAAGAACAAAACCCCATGGTATTGTAGATATCAGTTTTCAAATACGTTTCTCAATTAACGTGTGGTGTGGTATGTTGCATGGCATGCTGATAGGCCCCGTTATTTTAGATGATCATATAAATTGGCAAGATACCTACAATGTTTGCTATATGCATTACCTGAACTACTCGACGACGTTCCTTATGCTATACGCAATGTATTGTACTTTCAGCGTGATGGAGCCCCTACTCATTGTTGCAACCAGGTGAGGGAGCATTTGGAATACCGCATTTCCTAACCGATGTGTAGATCGTGGTAGTACCATTCCGTGGCTACCAAAGTCTCCTGACCTCAATCCCTTAGATTATTGTTCATGGGGTTGGTTGAAGGTTGAAGTCTACAGACATAAAATAAACAATCGAAACGAACTGCTAACTCGCATAATGGACGCGTTTGCTAGCATACAAGAATGCCATGATGATCTTCGACGGGCAACACATCATATTTATCAGCGAGTTGAGAAATGTATTGAAGCCAAGGGTGGAATATTTGAAAATTTATTGTGAAGTGTCACTGGACCAAAGGATGACACGACATGCAAAGAAAGGTTGTGTAAAGCTTGTTATTTATGCTAGGGAAAGGTATGTTAAATAAAAATTTGTTGTAAAAAATTAGATTTTTCTTCGAAAAATACACGATAAAATACAAATGTCTTTAATATGCAATTTCCTTAGTTTATTTTAATTTCCTTGTCACTGAAACGAGAACACAAAAGCACAAAAATAAAACAATAAGATACATTTACAGGTATTCAGTATTTTTCATTCAAACGAGGCTATCTCGATAATCGTCACATATTGACCCCATGTTCACATGAACTTTTTTGATCACAACGACCAGTACTATCACATCCTAGAATATCGCCCTTTCCTCCCGACTAATCCTGTATAATTAATTCCTCACAATATTATAAATATTTCCAAGTGATATTAAGACCCAAGATAGGTTGAATATGTACCTATGTATACAAATAAAAAACTTCGTGATTTTCGTTACTGCAAATAAGATGACAAAAATTTTTTTCGCTTCCTGAAAAAGTTGCTGGACATATCCGGAATTTGTAATCAATCCTTCATAAGTTTGGTAATATATGTGTTTCCGAAATAAGGTATTTAATACAAAATATTACAAAGTTTATAATATTGCAGTACTCCACAAGACATTTCAAATAAAATACCTTTAGCTTACGACAGTTATTTTGAAAGATATACGCTAAGAAATATTTATATTTGGTTCTTCATTGAAACTCCATTGCTAGATTTGCAATACGCAGAGCACACAAGAATTAAAAAATAAAAACTGCGCATGACCCATCAAAATATAAGAATACGGCTTTTATCTTTCCTGTGGCTTTGTTCTTATTCCGTTGGGACGGCATAATTTTTGTCAAACTCTTAAATAAGGGGAAAAAAATTATAGTTCTTTAATAAAGGCCCTTCCGAAATCAAAGAAGCGTATTTTCGTTACTTTTGCTAGTATCACTGACATTTCTAAAACCCAACAAAATATTGTTGTTTAATTGTTTTAATTAATTCCAAATATTGTTTATTTTCCTCGCTTTTAATGCAATAAAACACGTTTCCGTTCTGCCTGTACTGCAACCGGTAAAATAAAGAAAAAAAAAGAAGAAATGTTAGATCATATTATATTAGGTCCTGAAAATTTTCCTGCGGTGGTGAGTTAAAGTTTTCAAGAATAGGTTACATATCTGTTTTCTGAATCAACGGCAAATTTTTAAGTCGTTTTGAGTTTTTAAATGTGATATCACTTTAACGAATTTAATACCACGGACAGCTTAACATATACCAACGTCACTTGCCACATGAACTGTAAAAAATATTTTCGTAAGTAAATTTCAGTAACTTCAGTACAACTCTAAAAAAAAAAAAAAAAAAAAAAAAAAACAATGCAAGAGACAAAAATTTTTTAAATTAGTTAACACAAGGAACGTCATAGTTAGCCTAAGTTTTACCCAGTTTGCCTGAGTCATAGCCAGATTCAAACACAGTGCACAGAAAATTAGACTTGATCTCTGTGAGTTAGAAACAAACTAAACAGAAGGATCCTTTTAAGTAGTTTAGGCAATTGTAAATATTAACCAGTTTAATTTCCATTACGGTAGATTGCAGTTGTCCTTTAACAACTTCGGATTATCAGCAAGTTGTTAACTGTTAAGAGTGGGTGGTAGATAAATAAACGCTGAAAACATAAAATTACTTCTACACTTTTAACGAAGCCAATATTTATAAAATTCTCAGTGACAATCCTAGATAATGGTATTTGCCAACTTTTTAGTAAATATTTATCCAAAATTACTAATTCCTTGCGTGTGATCTCTTGCGCCATAGTTAAATGCACGAGGTTCCGGCGTCAGAGATAGTACCTCAGAAGTTCGTAACACTAGAAACAATTTAGTTCAAAACTTTGGCTAAAACTATTGTCTAGGATTGCTATTGTTTAATGTTCGCAAATTGTCTTCAATAAACCTGTTACAGATAATGTTTTTAGCGTTGAATTGTGTACAACGCCCTCTTAATAAATAACCACATGCAAGTTTTCGTTGCTACATTTCCAACTGCTCTCTTTCGTGTGTTATTGCTTATGAAAGCTTTTTGTTCTGACTGGTAGCACCTGGAGATAAGGCGGTGATTTCGCGGCCGAACACGCGTGATATCAGGATTAGGATATTCTCATGATGCTCGTCGGGAAGCTTACCAAAATTACAAAGCCCGCGTACGCGAGGAAGCAAATTCTGAGAATCCGCGCATGTGTCTTGTTTCCGCGTTCCGATTCGCAACCTCTCTCAACGTGACGGGCATGTCGTGCGTATCTGCGTACCTCGCACACCCAGCACAGACGTAATGGAGTTTTACGGTCTCGTCCTCATCACCACCGTCTCCTCCACATTTCCTAGTCTCCCTCACCCCCTACCTCATGCACAGTGTTTTTATACCCCCCCCAGTACATGCTTTCCCGGATGCCGGCATGTACGAGGGAGGGAGAAAGCGAAATAAATGCGGCGAAATGGGCGGGGTAAGAAAGATGTGGGGGAGAGGGATGTTCCCGTATAAACTAAGCGAAAATTCGTTAGCAGATTGTGAAAGGAAGGATAGGTGGGCATACAGACGAAAGTCAAAAGGTCGCCATGCAAATTTCAGTTCGGAACTTCATTATCGGGTGGGGATTGAGGCTAGGGGAGGAAGGGTTTTCGATCGCTAACCAGCTAGCGTGCATGCGCAGGGATAAATAGATAATCATCATCCGACCTCCCCTAAAACCCTCCCCCCAAGGGCCTATAAGGGAAGGTTCGCGAACGGGGCGGATATGAATACATCACGGCCGAAAAGTAGGAGGGAGGGGAGAGAGCAGAACGCGCCGAGCGTAAACGGATTCTCAACAGCACAGCAACGGAAATTGAAACTCGGGTAATTAATTTCCCAAAAAGCTTCGGTTGTGCACCGAGGCAGGAGCAGTGCACGGAAATGGAGGCGGTCCGGTGTTCGAGACCCGGGCGAAGACCATTCAACCTTCCCATACCACGTTTTTTTTTCTTTACTTGTTCTCTCGTCGTTTTCGACCCTCTATCCAGCAGATGTGGAAAAACTTTCACTTTCTTCACTCTCTCGGAGTCCTGAATTAACATATTATAAGGATTGTGTCAGCCCTTATCAATCCCCTTTGCACATATATAATAATTACATATTTTTAGATTATGGATTTAAGACATAACTTTACATATAGGTGATAATTACACACTGTGTTTATTCGTCAAATTTACTTTCAGGCGTCGAGATGATAAAATTTTACCCGTTGGTCAAAATTAGTAAATTCTTGCATTCGACAGCCATTTTTTACCATAATCCGAACAACAAGTCCCCTTGATATTTTATTCACTGACAATATAAAAGGCTTCAAAAATTAATTACTTATCATATTCTGGAAATTGTCATCAAATGAGACCGGACTTTGCCAAGTTGTAAAAGTTTTATAAATGGTGATAAATAATATTAATCATATCCGATAAAAAATATACGTAGAGCATCCAGGAGTGTATGGCTGAAAACGGCTAAGATGGCGGGAGTTAATTTATTAATTGTGGTCCATTTTACGGTGAATTGCATCGCAAATGTGTAAGTAACACGTAGACGTGTTGTACTCAAGACGTATATCTTGCCCGCCTTGTGACTGATTAAATATAACTATTCATTTGGTGAAATTCAAAACTCGCACCTTCACTGCATCTGGCTGCGCTGAAGTGGAACTAAACACGCCCACACAAAACTGCAAGATATCACGTAATTGGCACAAAATGGTTGTTATACGCGTTTATCAATTATTTCGGCACAAAAATATTTGCTTTATTCCCACTATCGTAAAGGGCGTCTTATTTTTGTTAGTAGCATTCACCTACATTCTACTTCAGGCCACGGCGGTTTACAATACAGACAACTCACATCCCACCACGGCGATACGGGTTCGAGTCCCAGCGTGGTCGGTCCTAATTTTTAGCCCGTGAGAAACTTTGCGGACTTTACTGTTGGCCAGGCGGTTTTCTTGGGATACTCTTGATTAATGCATCTTCCATCAGCTCTCCGCAGACGCCTACGGGCGCCCAGATCTGAAGCTCGAGACATCATGTGTGTGATGTCCTAATTTTCCGAACACAATTTCTTTATTTTAACTACATTCGATTAGATTCCGGCAACAAAATAATATGTCAGCTTGAGGGGTGGAAGGATTGCATAAGGCATTGTGATATGTGCTTTAGCGCTGTCCAAATTTTTAAGACATGCAAGATATGTCATATTTATCTTATTTCATTTTATATGGATTATTTACTCTCCCGTTTTTTGCCGTTAGACTTACTGAATGATGGCTTACAAACATACGTGCCCATGCTGAGATTCGAACCCAGGACCTCTTGTACCGCAGGCAGGCATGCTACCGACCACGTTCTATTTATCTTTAGGAAACATGCGAAGGGGTGAGGGATCAGGCAGAGGTATTTCAGGAAGATTGCAGTTATGAGAGGATACTCTGGTCAGGTCTCTTCCTCCAGCGGGATTTAAGAGTATTGGATAGATTTTCCATTCCAGGGAAATACCTCTAACCAATGGTACACCGCTGGTTCCTCAGTAATAACCATGGATCTCTTGTTCTGTAGAACTCGTATCGGACTCAAAGTGGCAATGCTTGAAGCTCAGTCTCTGGAGTAAGTCAAGGAAGTGTCTTGAGCCTCAAATGCTGCTGATTTCAAATGAATTTTCTGCTAGAAGTGTTGCTAAATGCACAGCGGCCCGAGTCCCCATTTGACAAAAGTCAGAGATGAGTGAACGGCTGAATTGTGTTCCTGCTTCGGCAAAGGATTGTTCGGGCCGCGGCGACAGAGTTGTCAGATCATACGCATCTCACACCAAGGCGATCTGGGTTCGATCCCCAGCGAAGTCGTTACCCGAATTTTCTAGTGTGGGAATCGTGCCGGACAATTTTTTAGGGATCTCCTGTTTCCCAGGTTCTTCCATTCCATTGTAGGGCTTTATTCTATGACATCCTTCTGGGCAAACTCATGCCTATGAGCGCCAAGCAATAAGATTGCATCCGCGATACCCTGGCACTAGGGTATCCTCTATATACGATTTATTTTACGAAAGATCGTATAGGTCTATGTAAGTGGAAAGGGTGCAAATAGGTGTTTGGAAGATGAAAGATTATCCGACAAAAGTTAACATACGTGAGCTACATCTACTTACAAACGGCGTTAAGAGCGTTCATGTTGCAAAAATGCATAATTTTGTGTTTTAACGATATAGTTTTCGTTTCACAGACGTTACTTGTAACTACATTTTCCAGTTGTACAACTGTCATAGTTTTTCCAAACCGTCTTTGCAAAGTCAACATTTTCAAGTTACGAGAACATAGGAATTACAAATCCAAGCGACCTACTCGAATTAAATGTTTTACACTGAAATTGTATGCTGTGGGAAATAAAGTTAACTATTTTTTAAAAAAAATTCTAGTAAAATTCCTTTTTTCTTTAAAAAAATCTGTTCATGTGACGATAATTTAATTCATTTATGGCAAATTTTGAAAAAGACAAATTGTAAATTTTTTTATATTTTGGCGTATGGCTCATTGTTTCTAATTACAGTGTAAATTACTTCCTTCAAGTAAGTCATTTGGTTCTTGTTATTCCGGTGCTTCCGGAACTTGAAAGTTCTGACCTTGATATGCCACTATGGGTAAACTATGAGAGCTAAAACAATTTCGCAAGTGGGAAATGTAGTCACAAGCTGAATCGATGAAAAATTATGAAATGTTTCAACTTGAACACCTTAAAAAAAACCGCTAATGCGTGCATACACATTTCAGGATTAATTTTCTAGTGACCAAATATTGAGGAAGTGGGTGGGACTCCTTTATCTTTAACAATACACAACTAAATGAGTTACGACTTAATGTTTCGTAGAGGGAAACAAACTATTGGCGAGAATACTGCACGCCAGTTCAGAGACTAGCGCTTAGAGGCTAGGCTAAGGCTTGACGTACGTACCTAGGTAGCCCTTAGTGCTTCCGCTCGTGTAGATCTCAGGCGCTTAAAATACCTACACCTATGTGGTCGTTTAAAAGCCGTCGCCTGTCTCTGGAGCTTGAACTCGCGCCTATGGGCTAAGGGCGAGGGCGTGATAAGGTTGGCACTGACACACGCACAAAGTGGTACATCACAGCAATGCCTAAGCCACTAAATAGGCGTGAGAGCTTTACGTCAGCAACTCGAATGAACGAGAATTTAGCATTGATGATTTTTTTTTTACTGGACGCATCTACGCAAAAAAGCCGAATGCACGCCTATTCACTATTTAGCCAAAAATTATAAAATAAAATTTTCGCAGTAAATATACGACTTAGATAATATTTCGAATGGGATTTGTTGTATTTTATAGTTAACCATATTTAACAAGCGAATTTCACAAACTTATGTGAAATTAATATTTCGAATAACCCGTACTTTTGTAGTTTGACATATTATTTTGTTAAGTAAAGGCACTGTTAAGAAATTCCATGCCAGATTACGACTTAACAGAAAGTTAAATCAATGAATTGAAGAAGTTGTATGTAAAATTATTATCCGTAACATACGAATTACATTTTGTGACCATTTTAATTTTCAAATAATATTTCTTCGCATGAAAACCTATATAAATCTACATAATAAGTAATTCCTTTTTATTTCCTCGGGTATAGTTTTGCACTAAATAATAGCACACCTAAGTATTGTTTGTGTATTATATATGCGTCTGATACATATTTATAAGTAAATGTAATTTTAAGCAAATTTAAAACTTATATTTTGACTTAATCAATGTGACTAGTATGGTTACTGTAACCATAAGACTATGGGATATTTTCTTCGGAAAAGTAATTTAATGTAAATATAAAAACTACAGATTTGTTACAAAATCAAAAAGCTTTTATCAAAATAGAACTAATGTTGTGTAATAATACTGACATCGGTAAAAAATTATTTATTGCCAGTTACGTTACAGATGCAAAAACTTAGTCTGTATCTCCACCCTGTTGGATGCGTTTCAGAGCAAAGCTACCAATACATATTAACATCCAAAATTGTGTTAAATATTATTAGATTTTTTTTACTAAGGGCACATAGAGAAATGTAATGGAATTGTACAATGCAAGTAAGTAATAGTACTTTTATTGATCATAGTGGTGCGCGAAGAGTTTACATAAAATTAACACGATTCATCATAATGAGTCTGACACGTATCACTACGGTTATTTTGAAGGTTTCGTGTGTGTTTTTAAACCGCCAGGAGAAAACTATTTAAATTACGATGTATAACTTACAGCTGCTTTATTTCATCCTGTTTAGATGCACTGCGGGAAAGTTATTCGTTTGGTTGCTTTTATAAAGGTTACTTGTCGTAACTTTCGTTGGTATTGGCTGCAAATATTGTTATTTCTTTCCTTACAGAGTCACGCGTCTCAGATATATTCATATCAGCTCTTACGACACAGGCCTTTATTTGTTTCGAAATTGAGGGGTTTCTGCAAACACGATCAGTTCGTCCAGTAATTTCCGGCAAAGCTGAATTTTATAGCGCTTGTGTCGTCTCAGATAGTGGCTAAAATTATGGGTCCTATAATCGCATACCAAATGAGTTCAGCAAATCCGGTTGGACCTGCGACAGTAAAAATGTTTATAGACCATTCCAGTTCAGTCATGTAGGTGATGGAGGGAATAAAACACATATTTATTGTTAATAACATTCATCACCACGAATACCCCATAAATGTTAGGAATTTATGACACGCGTATTCATATAAAGGTATGCTTCAGAAAAGTCTAAAGCGGGGAAAATCTTTATAGCCTAATGCAATTGTTGTCAATTATTTTCACGCTTGAAAATGTTTCTATGATATTTTCTATTAATCATGTTTGCCTAATATGTATGTCTAAAGTTTTTTAGTGGATATAGCGAGCAAAAATTGACGGTGAGAACTTCAGCGTAATGTTACAGACTTTAAGGGATGGAATTAAAGTTTTTTGCCAGCGGAACACTACTTTAAGATCACGGGGCCCTTGCAGCATTTAACACTAAATTTAGCGGTGAAATTAGAAATATTTCTTTCGTGTATCGAGAGAAACGCCACTTTTTTTAAACAAGATTAGTATATTTGTAAATAAATTAGTATCTTACGATTATTATAGACATAAACCACGCCTGCCAGGGCATAAGAACACTGTACAGATCTTAAGTCTCATAATTGTCACTGAAAAAGCGTACTTATATTTTTCTGGTTATAAATTTACTATATAATAATACATGTTAATACCATTTCTATGGATTCTTAAATATATCATCCTATTGTAATGAATTTTTTTGGTGAATTGTGCGTGCATCTGCGAATATTTCTGTAAAAATAACTTACACATTTGTGCTATTTTTTTTTTATTTCCTCACTTTATATACTGGTATTTACATGATATATTACTTGTAGTGATTTATGTGGATGAGAAAATCTTCGCAATGTATTTATGTGCATAAACGTCTCTGTTTTATAAACCATTTGTAACAGAATGGTACTTATAGTAATTTTAAATAAAATAATTTAAAACTACGCTTTTATATTATTGCATTCATTTTATTTGAAAATTCAAAACAATAAGAAACTTCTCTTATGACACTCAAAATAAAATAAGACATTTTAAGCTCTCTAAAAATATAATTTTAAGGTTAGTAAATGTGTGCGTATACATACAACAAAATATTAATTCATTCCATGATCAATTTGTAGCAATTTTCTTACTTTTAGTACAAAACAATGCTTTTTAAATCTGTTTTCATTTTGATAGTACACATCAATCGTAATACAAGTTTGGAACTGAAAATTCAGCAAGGACTTGTTAAATGAATATCTGAAACCATTACACATACATATATATCGTCGGCTTACTTCTAAAACCTCCTAAGTCAATTTCAGTACATTTTAGAGGAGAGCAAAAAAAAAACCTTCGTAGTTGTGCTACACAATAGCTAACTGCTGTACTGTATATTTTTCATACAGGAAATATAATTTAAATGCATATTCACTCGTATTTATGAATTTATGGTACACATTAGTAGTTATTCTGTGTAAATTTATGACTTACGAGGTTTTACATCTGCTTTATTGGCAGTAACATTAAACATACAAGGTTTTATAGAATGAAGATCATGAAGTGAAATAACAAAATCACTTTAGTTATCAAAAATTCTACACTTTAAAATGAGAAATTGAATGTTCCTGAACTACTACTTCAAGAAAAAGTTGAAAAAGTCCTTAACTAGTTCGAAAAGGGTCATAAAAACACATGGTTTATGAAAATCATCAAATGAATCCAATGTTATCTTCACTGTAGCACTGTACAGGTGTTTCTCTTCATAGTTGGAGCAACTCACTTTTGTTTTTATCCTTTGGGGTAGTAATTGTTACCATTTTTCTGAAATAGAAGTGTGCCTTA
>PNEQ01072889.1:0-41889 GCA_003012365.1 Medauroidea extradentata | reverse complement strand
GACATCAAACTCCACTTCTTGAAAGACATTGTCGACAAGCGACTGATAGAGGTTGACTATGTGGAATCAAATAAAAATGTGGCAGATATCTTCACAAAACCATTGGGGTCTTCTAAGTTGGAAATGTACAGTAGGATGTTAGGTTTAAGGTGTAGAAATGAAAGGTAGGATGTTGGTCCTCTAAGTTGGAAATGTACCAGGGGATGTAGGCTTATGTTGGTAGTTAGCGAGAATGTTGTTAAGTGTCTTATACAATTACAATCCTCTAAAATCATGTCCAATTGAAATGTGTATTGTAATCATGGTATGTGACAATTGAACTATTCTAGAGACTTGAAATTGACAGGGGGTGTTACGAGATTTGTAAACAATCTCTCTAGTTGGCTGTCCTGCCGCTAGTAGAGCACTTATGTAAATAAAGTAAGTTAGTTGATGGCGAACCTCAGATGTGTGTAGACATGTTGTTATTGTGCGGATAATACAACTGACCGTAATATGTTAACAGTAGACACAAAGCGTGACTGCTGGCATCTAGCGAGATTATTTTTATACAGGCTTCCAAAATAAGTTTAAAACATATTAAAATACTAGATAAAACTGAAAAATGTAAAAATTAATATATAAACAAATGACTTTAAAATGTTAATTAATACTAATTACTGAGACAACGAATATGTGCGTAAATATTATTTGTTGAAATGGAGGTCGTCGCGCTTAAATATTGTACACTGTTTAAAGTTGTACCCAAAAGGAGGTCGCAAGACCAAAAACTTTGGGAACCATTGGTTTAGTAGAATGATAAAGTGAAATTAGCACTTATTGTGCATATTCAGCCAGTGAGTCTGTGTTAATGACTTGCTAATGTGCTGGTTTTTTGTTAGATTGTATACATATCGTCCACACACATTCTGAAGCTTTTGAATTCTATATTGTTTCTTGTCTAGACCAACAAATAGTCCTGCACAATAATAATTGAAGGGTGGCAGCACTAGTGAGTCACAAATGTTTAGTTTGATACCTGATGGTAGGATGTGTTTATATTTATATAGATGTCTGAGTCCGTAGTAGCCAACCTCTAGGCAAGACGAGACATGTAAGTGAAGAAGGTTTTGGCCGCTTGGTTAAACCAATTGAATAAAATGATATAATGTTGAGGTACTCAGAGGCTGGTACTTCTTGATGGTTTCACACATATAAAGGACAAACACATATTTGCGCGGTTGCGCGACGTTTCACTGGCTAGACCAGCTTCATCAGGCGGCAAATTCAGGTCTGTTGTTGGCTTCAAAGTATTCGCTTATTTGGCGGTAGATAAGCTTTTCAATGACCTTTGACATTGTTGGTAAAATACTAATTGGTCTCGGGTCTTTTAGCTCCTGCGGTTGGGCTGTTTTTGCTACAGGAATAATTTTGGAGTGCTTCCGCTGGTCTGGAAAGTTTGAATTTGTAATGGAAAAGTTGATTGTAGTTATGTGTTAAAGTGGCGATATGGTAGGGCGTGCACCACTTAATAATTTGTATGTTGATTCCATCAAGACCTATAGCTTTTGTTTTAATACTGTTTATGGCTTTATACACATCTGTTTGGATAACAGGTTTGAGTGAGAATCCAGAGTTATTTGTGGGGTTTGTGAAACATAGTTTGGAAAGCGGTGGACATATGTTGACGGACGTGATGAAGTAATCATTGAGTTCTTCTGGCATTAACAATTCTTGTAGGATTTCCGGACTGTGGGATGTAGTTACATAGAAGTACTTTAGATTATTCCACTTCCACATCTGTGTAGGATTTCTCTTGTTATTTGTTTAATCACGAAAAAAATTTAATTTGCGATGTCTTATGACATACTTAACTTTATTTCATAATTCTTTAAAAACGGCGAAATTGTGTTCTGTCCGCAGTTTTAAGAATTTTCTCTTCGCATCGTCCCTTTCTTTCATTTGAATACGGATTTCTGGTGTTATCCATGGCTCATTTCTATTATTATTACTTAATCTTGTACGTTCCGGAGGCGTGTGTCTATCAAACAAATTTATGACACTACAGCTTCAACATGTCAGTAGTTGTGTTGTGTGTGAATTTCCTCCCACTTAATGTTGCCTAGATCCCGTTAAAATGATTCTGGATTAAATTTTTTGTAATTTCGTGTTAACTTCATACCAGGCTTATACACTGAAAACGGGAAGGCATACGTCATACATATCAAGTTGTGATCTGTGCAATCATTTAGTTCTGCCCGCAGGTAATCACTTTACTATCATTTTTAACTGTTATAAAATCAATCAATGTTTCATTTGTAAATGTTATTCTAGTTAGCGAGTTAACTAATTGGTGAAAACCATACATACTAAGTATGTCAGTCAGATATTTAACGTCCGGAATTTTCGTTTTTAACATGTTAATGTTGAAATCTCCTAACAAGATTATGTCATCATATTTTTCTAGTAAATTACATAGTTCATTTTCAAACAAATTTAATTCAGTATATGAAATATTGGGTGGTTTATACAGGACCCCGATGGCAACAACCTTGTGCTTATGGCGTACTTCCACCTATAATTGTTCATCATTACTGGATGCTGTATTTATTTTATCTATGGGGGTTACTTTTATAATATTCTTTATGTACATCGCTATTCCCCCTCCTGATTTGCCAGTGATTCTGTCTTGTCTAATTAAGCTGTAGCCATCTGCATGTAATAATTCGATAGTATGGCAGGGTCGCGGTTACATTTAAACTTTCATAGATAGAAAGCCACTTAAAGAACAAATCTAATAACAAACTGAACAATATTTTGAGAAAAACACAATTAGAAAAAAAAAAGTGTTAAGTATTTGGGGGAAAAATAATTGTGTGTGTCAGAGTGAGTCCTCTTTGTTTTGAACTCCTCCAGTCACAACCATAACTTTAGGATATAAATTGTCGCAAGCAAAACACACACACATTAATATGTAACTCACCTTTCCAGACGTTTACTCCAGGTGCTCCTATCAGCAACTCAGATGCATTCTAGAAACAAAAATTACCAATATTTGAAACATACATAGCGAGACATAATAATAAATCATGGTCTGCATTCAAACCAGGAGCAATAACGTAAAACAGTTAACTCCCCAATTATCTGTGCTAATTAACGTTGTAAGTAATCTGAAATTGTGTACAAATCTGCAAAACTAATTAAAATTACCTCTGAAATTCATAAAATCACTACCACATTAAAAATGATAATCATTAGATTGAGGACGTAATAATGTTAAATCAACGTTGTGTAATAAAATTGATTTTCTACTTTCTAAACTTGTAATACTGACATTTTACCATAGTTATTTAAAAAGTGTATATTAAATTAATGCAGTCGTAAATTAGGGAGGACAACAATTGGCTTTGTCTCCTCATCCAAATGCTTCTGGTACCAGTAATACCTACATTTTATTTTTCTACGTAAGTCTTACTGTATCACGAACATTAATACAGTAGAACCCTGTTGTAACGTACCTGCATATTACATCACTTTTCTTTGGTCTCACCATTTTTCCTTGAAGCTAATATTTTCATTTCATGCTTATAAGAACACTGGTATTTTTCATTTCCTGCATACAATATTATTTTCTTGCTCAAGTAATAACCACAAATATGGTAAAAATCTTTCATAAGAGTATGATGTCGTCCCAAGCCCTAGGCCTGGGAAGTTAAGCCCGTCCTGACCTTGTCACAGTATTTTCTCAGCGTGCTCCGGACCCCCTCCCCCCCTCTACCAAAGCTCCAACAGTGCCGGTTAGTGCGGGGTCGTGTGCCAGTGACACGTGTGAGAGTTTGAATTGCCGCCTCCACGTGACGTCACAATGCCCCACCACCACCAACCTCACCGCTAATCATAAAGTACTTATTAACGTAATCAAAAACTAACATTAACAAACTGAAGACTGAGCTGCGGCCAGAAATCAATATGCCTTCAGCAAGAGCCATCTTATTATTAAGTCTTTCTAGATTTATTCAGCCACGTGGTCACACATTTCAGGGTCAGTGTTTGGTTGTATGTTAATTTGAAGGGAATGTTAATTAAGTAATTTGTCATCACCAGTAATTCTTATTATTTTTTACATGTCTCACCGCCACTTGACTTGTACTTGTATTCACCTAAATTTCATTATCATTTTCGTAACGGTACTCTAACGTACCTGCCGGCTAGGAGCACGCACGACGCCATTTTTGTCGCCCAGTTCATCGTAAGTCGGCCACGAGGTAGGACGTGCGTCCCGGAGAGGGCTCTCAACTTTGTTTTTCACTGATAGTAACTGCAATAGGTAGTTATATTCTCTCATCATTTTTTCGCCCTCTTCGCTTACCTCGTGTTTTAGCTCGTGCACTTATCGCCTATGCTCTTAAACTTAATTTCTCCGCCTGCGTGTCTGGGCCGAGGAATCTACATTTACGGCAGTCGGCCGCCTCCGACAGAGTGTTACCAGGACTCTTCTACAGAGACTCATCTTTATTGTGTACGAATTTAATTGAACCGGCCTGCGCGCCAACTTAAAACGCCGTTTAAACGAGAGAGAGAAAGTGTATTTTCATTGTGTGCGTGACCACGTGGCGACCACTGTAACGTGCTACCTGTGTAGTTGCAAATAAAACACCGCTCATCAAGTAAGTCTGTGTGAATTATTTAATAACTTGTCAGAGCCGACTATAATTCTAGTCCTAGGGCAAGGGGTTGTGTGGGTGACCCGAAAGAACCCACGTGATGAGTTAGACAGTTTTCTCTGAGTGCTTCCACGTTGTAGCCACCAACTACACCAGCATCCACCACTGCAGGAAGGAGAGGACCGCCAGCCGAACAAACCACGCCCTGAGTCGACAACACACCGTCCTAGCCGGGCGAACTGCTAGGTGGCGCCCATTTCCCAATCCAGCACCATCTCCGCTTCGTTTCGCACCTGCCCCAATTTTAATAATCAGCCAACTTCCTCTCCAACCTAACTGAGCGGTGACAAGTATTATTTTAGATTAAGCTGTGGACTAATGACTATATAAAACAAGTTTATGTTTGGGAGAGTGTCATAAGTGTGATACGGTATTAGTGACTGTGATCCTGAAGAGAATGATCCTGAACCTAACGAAGACAAGTGGACAAGTCTCAATTATACACATACTGTATGTATTAATCTAGTTTCATAACTGCAGCACCATTTAATCTTATACCATGAACTGAATAAATGTATATAAACTATGAAACTGGAACGTACCTGGGGTAATATCCATTTGTTTATTCTAGGCCTACAAAAATACTGTTCCTGCTTAAAACATTTTCCTGTATATACTCTTTTTTCAGAGGTCCTTCGAAACGTGATATGAGATATAAAAGGGTGTTATGGTAAGTGAAATCGAGAGTTTGTAATTAAGGTACGTTCCTTACAAATTGTACTCTTATGCTCCAGCCTCACAATGAGTAAACTTTAAATGTTTACTTCTTATGGTTGTGAATATAGTTATATAGTTAAGAACTTAAACACTTACCTTGGCGAAGTGAACAGACACACCTGCTTCACCATATGCAAAGTCTGGGTTTCCATTATCATTATCGATCTGTTTATCTACAAAAAAAAAAAAACACAACTAATAAGACAATTTGCAGAGTTAAACACAGAAATTTTATACAAATGGTCATTTAAACTTCTTTGTTGTCAAAGCATCTTTAAACTGGACTAGTTCTGGCAATACTATTGAAAACATACATACACACACACACACACATATATATATATATATATATATATGAGAGAGAGTCGCATACAACTAGCCTATTAACCCTTGTGGCTAGCTGGAGATAAAGACACAGTTCCTTTGGAAAGTTTTGTCAGGGAACTATGCCACTTCTACACTATTGAGCCGAAAATATATCTTTCCTATGCTGGCTGGTGATTGATCATGGTAATGACTTGAGCATATCAAAATTGTCTAAATATTCTGCTAGCCAAGCTTCGCATTCCCTTCACCACATCTGTCCTACAAACAATAAAAGGACATTTAGGTTCCCCAGACGCTTTAAGTAACATACAACAATTAGCAGTGTGAAGGTGGTAAACAATAGGTTGTTGAAGCTAAGTCAGCAAGAACTCTGCTTGCATGTCATAAATAATAACACAGCATTGTTAACACAGTTACCTGTATTTTACAATGTCAACCTTAGGCAGGCTCACTTATGTTTGGTAACAGTCCAGTCCACAACTGATACTGAATGAAACTGGCTGATGGCAAAAAAAAAAAATAAGTGCAGAAATTATGCAGCATATCCAAATGCCAGTGTGCATGTCTGTCACAGGGGACAATAAAACAAAAGATGTTCCGGTAAAATTACTTACGCTACTAATGATCTAAATGATTGAGACCAAGTGAGAAAGAGGCCCCAGGAAGATGATGAGCACTCCACACCAGTGGCAAAGCATAGACGTGTTCCGAGGCAAGCACTATGTGATCTGACTATACACTTTGAGCACATGGCAGTTGTGTTGTGAGACATCGGTGTACTACTGGAAGATTTGTTGCTCGCTACTGGCTGTGCAGTGTACCTGCTCCTACCAGTAAAATTGTTCCATAGACAACCAAGAGTTATGTATAGTCACTGCTAATCACCGCTTACGCTAGAACACTTCACACTTCGCCACTGCTCCATACATATGTGTGGTTCGCTCAATGGCTAGTCAAGAACAGGAATGGCTGTAACGAGACACATGGAAAAACCATGTGTCCTGTTAGAAAGTGGTTAACTACCTCGCACAGTAATAAAAATGCACAGAACACTTAATACACAAAAATATATTAAGCACTTGCAATTAAAAGATCAATGAACATTACCCAATAAGAATTCTGCTCATGTTGAGTGCAAAACTTAATATAGAAATAAAAATTAAAAGACACAAGAACGTTAGTAATTATTGATACAAATTTTTAAATTTAAAGACTAGTTCTCCTTTAGTTAAACTGAACTCACGTTCACAGAAAATACTGAAAATAGTATGGGAACTGGTGTGTGAGTATGGCATCTAACAATGCTTGACAATACACTGCCCCACTTTCTAGCAGGGATTATGAGCATCCGTGTTTAGTTCTCTAAAAATAACTTGTATACCTTCTGATGAACGTTGAGGCACTGGTATGTAACGGCACAGAGCGCCACAATGCTAGGCCTAGTCCTTCGACAAAAGTTTATTTTAACATGACGTGACATCACATCTCCTCTGGCCCTAGCCAGACTGCAGTGTGAGCATTTTGAGTGCAAAGAAGGGGCGAGTGATTAAGTAGAGAAAGTAATCGCAATGGACGAAGGACAACCGCCCATTGCCTTTTTGTGTCTCTACACTGACCAGAGCCAATTTATATTTGTCATTGCAAGTGTACGGTAGAAGGGTGTGTTTATGTTTATAAGTTACGTGCAGGCAAAATAATAATAATAATAATAATAATAATAATAGGCTAATTATAATAAATTCAGTGAAGGGCAAAAAATGTAGGACAAGTGTATGGTTTTTGTGCTTGCTAATTAATGCTCTTATTTAGTGCATGTATGTTCATGGTTTTTATGCTCACATTTCTTGCTTGCAAGGCCAAGGCCGAGTATATTGCATTTGTTTATTAACTGATTATGATTTGCAGTTTTGCTATTTGAATTTCGCCACTATGCGATGCTAGCGCTGCCCACATGCGCTATGTGAGGCCAACGCGTGCAATGCTCTCCCCACAAGTCTAGCCAGGGGTGTTAGATGGTAACTCCAAAATCCTGGTACTGACACCACAAAAAAGCTGGTACTTTAAACGAAAACCTGGTACATGGTAAAAAAAAAAATTCGCAAGTGCTTACAAGCATGAAAAAATATGAAGTACTAAAACATGCCTTAAGTATTTTAAGAGAAATATATATTGAAAATGCTTAAAGAATACTCTTAATTAACAGAAAATCAGATGTTCATGTCTACCAAAGCTTGAATGATGCAATAACTTGTAATGACTACATGCGCAGATTCATGCTCTGAATTCAGAAAAGTATCGTGCCAAAACACATTTTTATTTAGAAAGGTTGTGATGAAAATACTGTTTAATGATGGATTTTAATACAATCAAATGCAAAATTCTGAAATCCTGGTACTTTTGCGTACCAGGACGAAAGTGTCTTGGTACATGGTACAGCACCCTGAAAACTGGTACGTCTAACATCCCTGAGTCTAGCGGGAGCATATGACAGCGGGAGTAGTTGCTGCGCCGTGCGTTTATCTTACATTCCGAGAGTAACTGGCAAATTCACGCGGCTGACACGAACATGAAATATAGTTTTTTTAATTGAGTTAATTTCATGTTTTTAACAATTTTTTATTATTTAATTCTCTGAGTTAATTCCTGCAAATGCAGCAGTGGCTTCTAAAAGTTCAAGATTACAGAAAAAAAAATCAGGTTTGCGAGTACTTTTTTAGAAGTGAGTAATACAGTGCTTCGATAGAAGTTTCTACCGACCTGATGCCTGTCAGAAACGTCTGATTGCACCATCTTTAGAAAGCGATAATTAAATCCTACAGATGAAGTTTCCTACCCAGGGAAGTAACCACGCATTGCGACTGTGAGGTCGAGTACCTAATCTCTATTATTTTTAAATGAGGGGGTGAGCCGCTCTAATGAGTGAGTCATTCATTTTGAAGGAGTCATTCGCAAACGACCCGTCACTATTTGTCAGTGTTCAGCGCGGCCGGTTGTGTTACCACACGACTGGGACTTATACTTTGCTATCGGAACTGATCTTCGTAACTCTGGCAAGAACTTATCTTCAATTGGAACTTATTACTTAATTTTACCCCCTGATGCACACAGTTTCTCGTGACGTAATTTTCTAGCCAAACACGAGCTTAAACGTACTGTTTCACTGCCAGCACAGGCATTTTGGTACTTAGCTCCAAGTGGAGCTCTTCCAGACAACAAGCACTGTTCTTAATTTCCGTATCATTTTCTTCTATGTAACCAAGCGAAGAGTTTTCAGTACTATACTTTATCCTTTGCAAAGTGTACGGCTAAGAATACAGATGGTGTTTCAATAGCACGGCACGTGGTCACCGTATGTCTGTCGCAGTGCCGGACTACTGACCAAAATAAACATCTTAAACAAATATTGCTTTTCTTTCATGAAGGTCTGACTGTGTGCGTGTGAGCATGCTACGGGCTCAAACAGGGAGTGAAGAATGTAAGCATACCACACCACCCAGAGGTACATCGACGAACCCTATATACAGATATATCGCTGTTCCCAACTCCACCAGGCCAAATAGCGGAATGGCGCCCACTTCAACACAACCAAAGCCAGTTATATGTCCACGTTAGCCCTTGGATCGTAGTAGACACAAAGCGTGATTGCTCGCATCTAGCGAGATTATTTTTATAGTTTCCGGAATGTAATTGAATGGGTGAGATGAAGAAGAAAGAGATTCCACTTTGGCCAACTTTCGGGAAAACACAAAATACTGTTTTGACACTAAACTGTAGGTTGAATGGGAAAACGTGCCGTTAGACATTTGTTTGTTAGGATTTAAGGAAATGGAAAATTATCTGAAAAACACAATACATTTTATGTACTGAAAGTTATATGCAATCAAAGTTGAAGGAATGTTTTCCTTTTTAATCTCATTGAATCGAGGGCATTCTGAAACTCGATGAAATAATAATTTACGGATATTTTTTCATTGAACAAGTGCTGTTAACAGATTATAGACCATTCACGATAACGTGAGCACTGCATAAAGTTTTCTATCAGCCGTTTTGCAGCCATCTTTACAATTTTTAATATGAAAATTTTCACTAGTGTAAGCGTTTCAAAACTCTTAATTAAAAGTTAACATCTGTTGGCCCGAAAAACATTTTTTAAATCAATTATAAGTTTCGCTGAATGCTCGGCCTATAGTATGATTTATGTTAGCCTATAATACCTACACTGTACTAACCACACATTTAAAATGTCACATGTTTACAACATTGTAGACTACATAAACAAAATAAACACTACTGCAGCGACTCTCGCGAAGAATAACCAATCATGCCATAATGCTGAGGTTAAGAAGGGAAAGAGTTCGTTTCACATATAACTTCAACATTCAAAGTCCTATAGCAGTGTAACGAATCATGGAATTCTTTCTTTCATTATCACAGTCAATGAAGCTATATATAAAGCACAACTTGGCTGTATCAATTCATTTAAGGTAAAATGTGGAATGTTTTCCTTTTTCATCTCACCAATTCAATTCTAGCTGCGTCAAAAGGTGCTGCCACCAAGAGGTGAATGAAGTAAAAGTTTCCGCGGTAAACTGGAAACAGCGCAGTCACATCTGTGCACCTCTCAAATGTTAAGACCTCCATTCCATAAGAGGTGATGTCATTTTCACCTTGTGCATGTGCAGGGCAGGGAGGCCAAGAGAAAGCACAAATCTGTTGTGCACATTGCACAATACAGGGTTTCAACATCGTTATGCAATCATGATTGGCAAAACAAACATTATAAACTGTACTGGCATTCTAAAGCGCAGAGAAGTGCTCACAAAGATTTTTGCAAAAAACTGGATGTCCGTGTGCAATTATGCACGTGCGTGTACGTGCCTGCATGTAACAAAAACAAATGTGCAATTATGCACGTGCACATACATGCGTGTATGTAACAAAAATAATCATGTAATAATTATTACAGAATCACTGCAGCATCAGCTTCAACATAAAAATAATAAACTCTAAGACACAAATTGAACTGGTTTATTTTAGAGCACTAATTAACAACTAAAGGTATCATAAGCACTTTTAACACGATAAAGATAATGAAAAAACATGAATAAATTCTCATAAGAAAAACAGAAGAATTTATAAGCTTTATTTAAATATAGTATTTCATGCACTTACCGTTATTTAATAGCGGCAGCTTAACAGAAGGCTGCTTGGAGTCTTTAGTTGAAACAAAACATATGCCATTCATGTAATAGTTCTTCCGAGTATAAAAGTTTTTGATTCCAGGCCCACAAACCTGCACAAAATAAGATAAATGATTAAATTTACATAACTGAAATCTACAAAATGAACAATGCTGGTGTGTGTAGATAAAAAGGAAAATACAAATACAGTACACATCTTACAGAAACTAAGCAACCACAAATGCATTTAATAAATCTGTGAGCCATCAAAGGAATTAACATATACAAAACAGGAGTTAAAAATTAAATACATTTATAAACGTAATCAAACTCACCTCTCCTCATTACAACTATTTTTAACATTGGTGCTACTCAACATCTTGACCGAGCTAATGGTTTTGAATAACAGCACTTTATAACTTATGGTCATTAATAAAACCTAATCTTGAACAATTAGCAGATACTCTGTGAAGATAAGAAAGCCCCTTGCTCCACACATGTTAAGTGGGTACGCTACTACATAGAGCTGAACCTCACTGTCTGAAGCAAATACTTTGACGTGGTACCTTCTCTGGCTCTGGCCAAACCCTGACACGTCTGCACACTGATAGGAGGGCAGTGAGAGCATAGTGAATGCAAGGGAGGGGGAGAGTGAGAGTGTACGGAATGACGAACATTCATAACGACGAAGGGCTACCGCCTATTGCATCTTTTTTTAGTTGTAAGAACGAAATGGAGGACTCAAAACTGTACCTAGACCGGCCAGGGCCAATTCATTCTGTCACTTGCCAACTGGTGTGGTATGAGGGTGATATTTGTGTTTGCAGATTATGTGCAGGGAAGGAGGAGGAAATGATGGTGGTGGTTGTTTTTGCTGTTGTTATCAATGCAGTGCGCAGCCTTAGGACTAGTTCATGTTTGCGCTTGCTATATAATATTATTTTCAGTGTAATTTACAATCATGGTTCTTGTGCTCACGTTTCTGCATGCAAAGCTGAAGCCAAACATACGTCAGTTGTAGTTATGAGTTTTAGTTTGCCATTTGAATTTGTCCATAACGCGATGTTAGAGTCGTCCATGCGCACTGTGTGTGGCCAGTGCACTTAACGCTGGCATAGTTATTATTTTATTTACCTCGGCACAAGTTGTTTGTCAGTGTTCAACCCAGCCAGATGTGTCAATACGCGAGGGAATTTCATACTTGCTTACTGTAACTGACCACTGTAATTCTGTTTCATATCTTTTTCTATGCAGGAACCTATGCTTAATGTTTCACTCCATCGCACACACTGATTCTCGTGGCATAGTTTGTGGCCGTAAACAAACTCAAATTAAACTTATTGCAGCCAGCACAGGCATTTCTGGTTCATAGCTCCATGAGGCCATGGACTACCTCCAGCTAGCTTTTCCAGACAAGTGATTAATTTCTGTATTCAGTTTTTTCTCGCCATGATAAGTATTTTACTTACTGTTATATTCTCATCTGCTCCATGCCCAACACCTCACACAGGCGCCCAGTGTGCCACCTGTCCCATGCATTCGTATTTGCATTTGCGTCCATATCCATACGTCCGTACTCACTAATTACTGATTGTTCGATACACACACAACACTCGCCATCTTGCTGCCTGGCTGACCAGTCAGTACTGCGAAACTGTGCAACCGGGATTGTGTGCCATTATATACACCTATTTACACAACACACCAACACACTACCACATGGCATTTACTATAACTGTCTCTGTAGGCGCATCGACAATACAGCACGTGGCCTCCGGATAGCTGACTCAAGTAAACGTCTTGAGTCTGTCACTTCTCTTATTTCACAAACGCCTAAATGTGTGCAAATGTCTGTGAGTGTGTGGTGTGTGTGAGTGTGTGGTGTGTGCGAGTGTGCTCCTGGCTCGAACAGTGAGTGACGAAGGTAAGCAAGGAACTCTATCCTGAGGTTCATCAGCGAACCCCACACACCCTGAGTTCCCTGTTCCCGACTCTGCTGGGCTATGTAGCAGAGTAGCATCCACTTCAGCATTAACGAAATGTATTTTCCACACAACATTTATTTTTCCATCAACTTCAGGGGCAGCGCAGTGTCAACCTCCCAAACCTTGACTACAGAGATTGGCAAGTATTGGTACACATTAACTTCACGGGTGTGAGGTTTCTCACAAACCCATACCAACTGTAACACTGGAGCCGGTGATAATGAAGGAATTAGATTGAAGCGGAACATGCTAAAGGATGAGGGAAAGGTGGAAAAGACTAGCAAGGTCATTCATAATCATGAATGTAACCAGGAGATGACGTAGGTTAGGTGAACAGCTAACAAAGAGATTATACATAATGACAGGGAACAGCAATAACACATTAATAAATGTTTAGAGGTGAATAGAATAACGAATATAGTCATTGCTGGTTAGGACACTGAGGGAATAAAATTTGTTAAAAAAGGCGGTGGTGTCCGTGAAGGAGGGAGTCAGGCACAGGGTGGCCACACATTGCAACAAAGAAAATTCCCCGAGCATTCCCAGATTTTCCAGGGAGAAAATATGGCAATTTATTTAACATGTTTTCCAATAACAATGACATGAGGAGAGAGAGTTTAACTGCCCTTCAAACAAAGTCTTAAGAGCCGGTGAGAGTAAATTGTGGTGAAAGGACAACACAACAACCATGCCCAAATCAAGATTCTAACCCAGGACCTCTCGCACCGTAGATCAGCATCTACTACGCTACTGAGGCCAGCTGAAATTATCAATGGACCAGGCATCTACATGAGGGTAATAATAATTCTCTAAAAACCTGTCATTCTCTCTCTATTTCATAATTTATTATGAAAACAATAAACCTTAGTCAACAGAGATCATCCACATTAAGCACCTAGCTTATAAATACAGAGTGGGGAATCAAACAGAGGGCAAGGCATTACACTCCATGAGACAGACGTTTGGTCTAAGCGCCAGTGGGTCTCTGCTGTTTCCTGAGGGATAACATGAAATGAGGTCCTATAATGGAGCAACCACAAAATGCAATGCCGGGTGTAACAGAAAATATCCGAAGAGACAAAATAGCCAGCCAGCAGCGAAGTCCTACCACATTCCCAAATGTGAAAAATCACTAAAGAATCCCAGCCGGGAACTGAACCTGGACGGCAGCAAATACCTCTTATTCAAACACAGGACACACAATATGAACATTGGAAACATTTATTTGATCTTCGAATTATATGAAAATCAAAGACGTTATAAAAAAAACTAGACTGTTGCGCTGCTCTTCTTTATGTGACCAAACTTAACGCTGATATATTGCATGTGAAGGTAGGGAATAGTGTACTTTAGCAAGGGGTGGAGGTAAAAGTTTATATATGTGTACTTTGGTATAGGGCATTTCATGTTGGCTGTTCAATTTGGTAACACATAAGGCGCTTACGAAAATTACTTGGGATTCACTCGATAGTGAGTAAATCGGTTGGAAACATCATGCAATAAAGATATACCGGCCCCCAAGATCTCTAAATGTTCAATTCGATCCTGTCGCCGGATCCACGTAGATCTACCCTTCTTGGGAGCAGAGTAGACACGGGCGTGCCAACTATTTTGAGAGTGGGGGCGCGAAGGAATATGTTTTCCACTTGAACTTAACACAAATCCCTCTTATTAAAAGGGGGGTCCATGTGTCCTCCCCCGGGAAAATTTGTATTTTAAGAAGCAAAATGGTGCTATTTAGTTATTTAAGCAGTTCTCGAATGAAAATATCGAGTAATCGCTGGCAGAAATATTAATAATTTTTAAAGAAAAATATTATTAATAACGATACAGTAAAGTGACTCTGGAAAATTAGTATTTAAATGTGCAAAATAGTGTTATTTAAGCAGTTTTCGTATTTAAACACTAAATAATCACTGGCAGAATTTATTTGGGTGTACAGATGACTGCGATTGTAGGGAATTAATGGAATACCGTTAAAAAACAATTAAAAACAAAATTAACATTAAATTTGAGGAAAATTAAACAGAAAAATGTAACAAATTTAAAACACACAATGTAGAAAAATTTTTAAGAATAAAATGTACTATGCCTACTTAATTAACATGACATAATATAGCCTACAATTGCACACAACAAAAATTCAAACAATGTTTGGTTTAGGCATAAGTAAGCATTAAATCCTTAAAGTACAATTAAAAACAGTAATTCTACAAAATTTGCATTACACTTGAGGAAAATAACAGAAACATATATATTAAAATATCAGTTTTGGGGAGGATTATGAAGGTACCAAAAAAAATTGTTTTTTAATGTTCCAAAAATGGACTTTCTTCGTGATATCCTAATCATAAATTCCCGCAGGACTTCATCCAAGTCGATTTGTGCTGCGATTTTAGAGTGCATATACAACAACAGGTGTGCAAGTCTCTTTTGTGACATACCTAGTACTTCGGAAATAATTCTTTGTGTATCTTAAAGAACTAAATGATCTTTCAGCAGACACAGAAGATGAAGGAACAGTCAAAAGCAGTGAAATGAGATGTACAACTTCATCCACTAACATTAATGTACTAATAGGTTGTTCTCTGAAAGAAACTGCTTTGAATTTGCTGAAATGTCTTCCACACAGGTTCCTGTTATTGTTGGTAACGTCATATTCGGAATAGTGAGAAAAATTATTTATAGTAGGCCTACTAGGAATGTGGGATGAGAAACAAAGACAAGATGTGGAGCACACTACATATGATTATAGCAAATAAAAAATACAAGTGACGTTGCTCAATCTCAATCTTCTTTTTGCTTTATCTTTTCAAAACAAATTTCACGATATCAAACTTCACAATAATGATAACTACAGTAAATTAACAGGTAACTTATACGATCAAGAGAAATAAGATATGGGCACCCTTTGATTTTCTTTTTTTTTAAGAAAATATTATTATTCCGATAGTCAAATTGATAGAATTGAAATTAACGCAACGGTTAACATATTTATAGATCTAGCACGTGACGAAACTGATGTAATAAATTATTTCAATATAACACTTTTGAATTAATGAAATAATATTGAAAAGGAATAATAACATAGTATATTATTTAAGCACGTGTGATTTCATTTTTTATATTACGCAAAAAGGTTCCACAAACATAAAAATCGTGAACGGTAAAATCTTGCATATGTCACGCCTACGCATGGCCTAAGAAGGGGAGGTTTGAACACTTGCCAGACGCCGGTAAATGTGGCAAGTTAATGGCAAGAGTTTGTTAGGCTGCACAAATCCACGAACGTCGTGAATCGTCTGATAAGAAAGTGAGAAAAGAAATTATTATGAAGCGGAACCTTCCCTTCTCAGACCGTGGTCACACCAACTTTTGACGAACAGATGGATGAAAGTACTGACATCGAAGCTGCCGGCTGCTAACTTCGAGAAAACATGTATAACAGAAAGAAAAATGGTAGTAGTAACAGACCATTGTTGCCATTGCCGGTGTCTTGACAAGTCTGACAAGTACTTCACTACTTTTACCGGTTAGTCTGTGTCAGCTGTCGTATCTACGGCTTGTTTGTGTGTACGTTATTTTTTTCCATGTGGAAAACGAAGAATGTGGACATGGGCTGACAAGTAACCTACGATCCCCAACTATATAGAGAAGATGATATTAATTATTGAAAATCATGTACCGTCTTCTAGTTTTTATAATAGTGTGTATAATTTATATATCATTAACTTACGTTATTGTATACTACATTGTAAAATTACTTGTCCAATATCTTTGTAAAAATTTGTACTAAAAAAAGATCAAAAGGATGCAATAAACTAAACTAAAAGACAGTTTGTCTGGCGAAAACAGTTGAAACGAGTCGCTATATATTTTAGAAGGCTCCGATTTTTTATTTTGTTACACACTTTTTAACGTAAACTTTAAATGCTATTTGCTTATTTTTATTAAATGGTTGTTTCCGAGAAGTGTTTGCCGAGTAAATTACGGCGTAACTGTACCAAGTGCTGCGGCGCGTCTGTTCTGCTTATCGCCCGAGCAGTCTTACGTCTCACACACATTCCACATGTTATTTGAAAGTTCACTGCCTTAGTGCTTTAAGGGGTCTCCCTAGAGAGAGTGAGTAGTACTTACTATTATCCTTTTTAGTATGGGATTTTAAGCGGTGAACACATTATTTTATTTACGGAGAGCATTGTCCAAAGCCTAACGCTTGTTTCTATAGTTGCATTCTGTTTTTCGAATTTGGTTGTTATTTTTTCAGATACGGCAGTCTGGAAAAGGCATTTTGGCCATTTTGAGTGGTTTGAAAATAAGGTTTCTAATAAACGTGCCGAATTTTTAAAACTATAGCGACATAGTTTGAAATGTATGTTCTATTCATAGATATACAAATATGTGCATTGAATAGTTTCGTAAAAAAAAATAGCCGTAACTCGTTGCAACACATTTTAACCGCAGGTGGGGATACCCCTTAAGTAGCATGCGACACGCAACAAAAATTACACATTCATGGCGCCGCCGGCCGGCATCGTCACAGCAGCAAAAGTTTCTAAGTGAAAACCAGGTATTTTGCAATCCAGATATAGTAGACACCGTGATCATACATGCGGGCAGCAGGCTAAAATAATTTAATACACTACGTAAAATTGAGTACCCACCATCTCAGTGAAGTCTTCAGCATAAATATTCATGTGCAGCGTAACCACTTACACCAGGTACCACAAACACACTGAACGACGACTAATCGTTCCTAACTTCTCCGCTCCACTACAGGGATGAGCGCAGAGGTTGAATGTATGTTCACGGAAAATATGATGTCGGATTGAAGTATTTTTGTTGAACAAGAAGTCTGGAACAGTTTATCAAGTAAAAATGTCGCCAGAGTACGTACTTTTGTACGGAATAAATTATCATTACTAGTACGCAATTTTAAATCGACATTACCATATTATACCAGCACAAACGTATATTCTGCACTGTTCTAATTTGGTCTAATTACATAGGCCTGCCAGATCGGCGACTGACATTATTGCTTCTACAGATTTTGCCTTTTTTTTTTTTTTTTTTTTTAAATATCGCCAAGTAACTACTCTTCGGATTTATGACCGCTCGTCAAGCATCCAACGACTGAGTATATCCAGTCACGTGACCAATTATACCCAGTAGGATTGTACCAAGTACGTTTCCGTAAACGCCTATACAGATAGGCAGTCAGTACTGGTCTCGCATCTCTTGATAAGAATGGCATACGAAATTCCACAGAACACACATTTTATTCTATGTTATGGTTTAGAATAATTTCTTATTCGGTGTATGATTTCCATTCTTAACCATGCTAAAAAATATACGTGCAAGGTATTGAAGGTATTGTAATTGAAAGCATATGACGGCAGCAGAAGGAGAGTGGTCTGATCACAGTAGCCCCTGGCTCAGGGGCGTCATTTAGGGGTCAGGGGGAGCAAATGCCCCCCCCCCTTCCTTGGATTTAAAATTTTAAGTCTATGAAATATATTTTTGTAGTTTGTTGTTTAAATAATGCTAAGCTAAGCACATAAAACTGAAGTTTTATTATTAAAGTTTCTAACTTATACATGTTTAATTAATAAAAAATATGCAACAAAGTAACTGTCGCCGAAATAAAAATTGCCCCCCTCCCCCGGCCCCACAAGAAAAACCTGAAATGACGCCCCTGCCCTGGCTATCAGCTGACACTAGATATACAAATACTCACCACCAACGGCGCATCACTTGTTGATTGAGTGTCAATAGTAGCACCATATCCAGCGTGGTCCTTAACAAGAATGTACTGGAAGTGTGAAAAGGAGTAAGTCAACTTACCTGGAAAAAGAGGGTGGGGTAAACTCATTTTATTTTGACAATATAACACACAAAATCCAAACAACTTCCAATATAGCAGCATATTGGAAGAGTACACAAAAATACACCACTGTGCATCAAAACTTTATAAAATTATTATTTATATTTTTGGGACATAAATGATTACAATTGCACATTTTACTGGTAGCCTAAATAAATGAGTTACCAGCATCTCCTACAGCGAACTGTACAAACACGTACTTTACTTGAATGGGAGCAGAAATACTGAAAATTATAATGATGACATTATAATTTAACAAATATACAGATAATTTTCAATAAAATGTTTCCTTACAAGCAATAGTCATTTTTCTGCATCTGAATATTATATTATTCTTCTAATGTGATTACTGCTAACTACAAAATTCTTCACGTAAGTTATCCACCTTTGAATGTTTTCGGTATCAACCATATGAGCCTACGTAATGCTCTAGACTTCGAAAGACATTTAGCCGACATGAAAAATGTGCAGACTATTTTGTGGAAAGTTAAAAACAAAGCATAAGGACCTATGTTTGTGTTATTATTGTGGCTGACCTAAGAATAATATGACACGCCCTGGAGGGGCTGCTGTGCCAACAATAAAGACGTAACAAATGGCAGGTCCAATCATGACACAGGAATGTGTCAGCAAAGAGCAGCTGACATCTGTACGAGTCGTCTGTACAGACGTGTGAAATCTTGCCTACAAGTCAGTGAAACTTGTGAATTTTTCCTGGCCTCTCTATTTTATTTTAAACACAAGATGAATGTACTCTTACTTGGTCCAAGATACATGGAATCGCACACCCAGCTGACTGGCTTCCTCTTGCATTCGTAAACCTCCCCCGGCTCCACAAAGTTTTTATCTTTTGGAAATGATGAATTTGCCCGTGGAGCACCAACCACTACACTGAAACAATACGAAAAAAAAAAAAAAAAACATTTTGGTAAGTACCTCGTCACTAGTTCTGTCACATCATGTCACAAAGCCTTATGGTAAGCCACATTTGCTTAAATATAAACTTAACTTAAAACAGAAGCAAATATTTTGTATTGCAACATTGGAATATGATGAATATGTAATGTGAAGGTAGATAATAAATTCTCATGTTCATTGTCATACTGTACAATTCAAAAGGCAGAACTAATCTTGACACCTAATACTTTCTGATCTCACAAAAAGTCAAAGGTTTGAAGTTTCTATATTGGATCCCAGGCAGCCAGAAGATTAATAAAATAGGCTACAATTTTTATAATGTTGTACGCTTAGCTTATCCTACGGAATACCAAAACTAGATATCAATGTTCACTCATCTTTTCAGATGGAAAATATCTGTAGGCTTATACATGATGATTTATTAGAAGTAACCATCACACACAGGGTTTACTCACTACATAATAATTATAAAATATGTACTGTACACAGGGTCTTATTCCCAATATTTTAAAAGTAATTTGAAACATTTAAAAAGTGACAAATAATAACACTTGCAGAAGTAAATGCAATGATGTAGTATCCGACAGTATTTAATAAACTCGGGCATTACAATTAACCGCACAAGTCAAAGCTCTCAGCAGAGCGTGCAAGTGGTTTATGTAATGCTGTGTGAAATGTGCTTCGTCGGTTAACAAGACACAGTAGTACAACTTCTGACTTTTATTCAAAACAACAGTTCATATCTTACCAATAGGATACTTCTTACTCCACATTATGTAAGCATAAGCTCGTTTGTGGCAGTAGCTCCTCATGAATCATCGTGTATACCTGGGAGGTGTTAGCTGACATCCTGCTAGATTGTACCCTTGTTACGTTCCCAGTTGTGTTGCATCGCCGGCTTATACAGGCTGTTACATAAAGGTACGGCCAACCTTTCAGGAAACATTCCACACACACACACACACACACAGAAAGAAAATATGTGATATGAACCATGGTAGAGCTCAATTCCTTACATCTCGTTAAATGTCATCGTAAAAACATTTCGTACAGACAATGTTCCAATTACCCAACGGGAGGTTTCGCTGTAATGTACGTTGCTTCCTAGGATCACCGCTAGGTGGGCTACGTGAAGGAAGGTAATCGTGACTGCATTGCGTCTCTTCAACTCACATGAAATGATGGACTGGGAGCATACAGTGGCCCACCTGGCGGTGAACCTAGGAAGTAAATTACATTGTAAAGAACCAATCCATTGGGTATGTGGGAAATTTTCTGTACGAAGTGTTATTTATGATGATATTTAACAAGATGTAAGGAATTGAGCTCTACAATGGTAACTACGCATTTCCGGACATATGTCCATATCACATATTTTCTTTCTTTGAGTGTGTGGAATGTTTCCTGAAAGTTTTATTTTGTATTTTCTTGTTAGTTATGGCATTTAGAGATTTGGCTATTTTTTTTATACATATGTTGGCAATATAAGTACTAAACACGTAGTATGTATTTTTCATCCCAAAAACTAGATGATGTTTACAAGTGTGTAACGTTTTTTCAGTAATATTTTCAAAGTTCATGTGTAAAATGTTTAATTTGGCCAAGATTATCGTTATGTCCTAGAGTACGAAGTGGCTGATGTCAGTCGAGATGGGACAAGGGACTGTGTCTCATGGGGGAGGTAAGGCGGAGAACTACATTATTTTCCTGGGATCATTTCTTTGCGTTTTTATTATGTGCACAGTGGTGAAGAAAAAAACGTCGTAGTAACTTTTTTACAGTAATGTCTACACTATCGAGTAGATCGAGTAATAGCGCCTCCTGCAGCTTTTGCCACGCCGCTGGGCAGGTTGTCTACACGGCATGGACAAACAGATGTTCGCATACGGAGCCGGTGAGAGGTACCTTACATGGTCGCCGGAAGTGGCGGAAGTAGGCTCGTTTCCGCTTGCCGTGACAAGAGGACATGCGTCCAGTCTGTCTACGAGAGCGTTGGAGGGGGAAGAGTGTGTGTGTGTACTGTGTGTGTGGGCGGGGGGGGGGGTGTTTCCTACGTGTGTGACATGTCTCCTGGACGTCCCTGGTACTCGTCCAAATATACGTCAGGCTGTGTCGTACCAGAAGTACTAAGTTATAAGAATGACAATTTTTATTGTAGTACTGTATACTGAATGTTCCCGAACTACAGATACAAACGCTATGAGGAAATATCATATCCATAATGTGATACAGAACTCATTAGGGAAATATTCACCCTTAAAAATCAACATTTAAAATGGTTTTAACCGAAAATAACTAAACGAAGTGAAGATTAAAGAACAATTATGTGAATGATGTTACTTTACGTAGACCTTCAGCTTTTGCACAGTTGTGAGTATTAACTTTTGTTACATTGAGAAGAAAGGGGATGGTACGAATTTATTTTACCGATGTCCATGTAACCCTCGGGTATTTTTATTGTTTTCAAAGAAGTAATACTCATAATTAAATACATAATATAAGTCAATGGAACACTAAGATGGCTGCCTGCCACGACCATCGAGCGGCAAGCAGAGCCACGACTGTTACAAGATTATTTTAAAAAACTGCTAACCGCACCTGAGTGATGTCTGCTTAGGAATAGCATTTAAAGAACGTTACACGAGTGTATACGATTTTCAAGTTCAACACTACCCATTAAAACATATTTTCTAGCAGCCGAAAACGGCGAGAATGAGTGTTTTTGTGATACAATCTCTGGTAGTTTATCCTCTAAACTAAAAACTGTTGATAAAGGCGACCAATCCAACGCGCCGACAAAAAGTATGGTTCAATGAGGTTGTCGCCGACAATGCCGGAGCAAACGTTAATAGCAAATGTAATTTGATGGTGAAGTTAAACTAGTGTATATGGATTGACGTCATGCCGATCGTGACTGTTTCTCGACTGTTGAGAACGCGATTACGTGTAAAATAAGCCTCGTCGGTCCACAAAATGTTGCGAGCACGGCCGTAGAAGAACAGGTCTGGACACTCGCCTGGAAACTTGACCCCCTGGTTGTTTGGCTGCAGTTCACCAAGTTACGAAGAGTGTTATGCGTCTTTGGCGCTGCAATCAGGGCAGTCTGGCTCAAACTCCGCCCACTTCCCTCCCACATTTTTCCAGTTTTTACATTATAAAGATAAACAATTGATCTAGAACGTATTTCTTAGCAATTCGCTCACAAACCTAAAGCATAACTCCAGCAATCTTATTTTGTTTATTTTATAATGTAAATACTGGGGAAAAGTGGGCGGAGTTTGAGCCCGACCGTCCTGATTGCAGCGCCAAAGACGCTCAACATTCTCGGTAACTTGGCGAACTGCAGCGAAACAAGAGGGTCAAACAAAGACATTGATAGATAGGCGAGTGTCCCGACCTGTACTTCTACGACCGTGGCTGCGAGGAAAGTCAGGTTCGTCTGCGCAGTGACGCAGAAAACAATTAGCGAAATCGACTCGTGGCTGGAAGTCATACTTGCACATTTTAGCGATGAAACTTGTGTAGTTGTTGTTCATGCAGAACTCTCTGAAGTGTTGCCCCTTGGAAGTGCGTCCCTGCAGGATTTTTCTGGAGCTAGTGTATTTGAAAAGCGACTGGAAGGACAGACCGTCCAATTCCTCGCGCGTGGACGGCGTTGTGCCGTGTGACGCATGTTTTCTTTTCTTTTCTTTTCCAAGCGAAACACTTTAACTTATTCCTATATACGAACAGAAAACACACTTGAAACTATGCTTCTATATTTTTACAATTTTAGCACGCTTCTTAGAAACATGATTTTCGGGCCTCTCAGAATGGCTAAAAACGGCATTTTTTAGACTGCTGCATCTGCAGAAATACCATCTGAATTCAAAAAGTGCAAAGAGACAGGAATGTGTTGGCTTTCATACTTCATACCAGGGATGCCCGCAAGAGGAATCATTGCGCAAGTTGCGCATCCATGATTTTGGAGGGAGGGGAATTATTTTTTTCAAGAATAAAATGTTTAATCATAAACGGAAAATGTTTTCATGATTGTACAAGTACAGGATGATCAGAAAGTCACGTAACACATGGTGGTAGTACAGGAGATGTTGGAATTCGCCACTATGCACTTCTTTACACTTGTGGTCCCTTCTGATCATGTTCCGAAATACGTTCTAGAGTGTGTCACTCCACAGTCGGGAAAGCACAGAAAACCTGCAATCATGGTGGCCTCCCTAGACAAGCAGCGTCTCTGAGTACGAAGAACCATATCTATGGAGCACTAAGGGCGCCGCTGAACATCCTATGCAATGCAACATTACCTGTGGCTAAAGTTAACAGACGTCCGGCAAAAGGACATGTCCTCCTTTTTATGGACTTGTTTTGCGTCCGGCCAAAATTTTCTTGATGCTCAAAAATGTCCTCTTTTTAGTAGGATAAGACATTGCATACATGAAAGGGTCCCGGAGCTGAATTGATTCTGTGCAAACAAAACGATTTTGCTTCCTCTGAATTTAAATTCTAGAAAAGTAACTGATTGTTTATGCATTTTACAACAAACCATACTTGTTTATTGTGTCTGAAAAAATGTCCCAGATAAAATTATTTTTAATCAATGGATTGCACATCTAACCTGAGTAAGACAATTTTTCAAGACTCGGAAACTTCAAAATAGATGCAGATGCAATTATTGGAAATGGCATTGCTTCTCTTGCAATCGACATCGTTGTTGAGACAATCAGGGGCGTCATTTCAGGTTTTTCCAGGGGGGGGGGCAAGATTTTGTTTTCTGACGACAGTGACCTCGTTGCATCTTTTTTATTAATTAAGCATGTATAAATTAGATACTTTAATAATAAAACTTCAGTTTTATGTCCTTAAGTTAACATTATTTACATTTAAAAATACAAAAACTATATTTATACACATAAAATTCCAAATCCAGGGGGGGGGGCTGTAGCCCCAAATGACGCCCCTGGAGACAATGGGAAGTATTTCATGTTTTGGCGTCACTACAGACGCCAGCAATCATGGATCTATGAAAGTATTTCCCGTTCTTATTCAATATTTTGACTGTCCTCCTTTTTAGTGAAATGCCCTCATTTTTTGACATGAATTTCCTCCTTTATTATTCTCAATGTCTGGTAACCCTACTTGTGGGCGTAAACAACTCAACTGGCATGCAGGGCTCAACTATAATTCTATTTCGTACTGGACTTATAAGCGATGATCATGTCATTTCCCACATACGGCACTCTGGAAAACCGGTTTTAGTCATTCTGAAAGACAAAGAATGGCTCGACAGGCTGTTCGACTAGCGAGACAGGCCTATCGCCCGTTATGCCCAAATAATGCATGAGGTGAAATGAGTGTGGAGCAGTGACGGAACGAGAATGGCGGGGAAACGAAAGTTCTCCGAGAAAACACGCCAACGGCAACATTTCTCACATGCGAAACGACGGGAACCGAACCCGCTGGGGATCGAACCCACATCGCCTCACATAATTCTAATACTCGGACTGAATTTGTAAACTCGTAGGGACATAGTTTGAAGTATGTGTTCTTTTCGTACATACACAGACATGCACATTACACGACGTAAAAAAGAGCAGTATATTTCATGCAGTGTAGGCCAATATTTATAAGGAAAGTGTACGTACTGATGTAATACAGACGTAAATGAAGCTGACTAGAGTGACGCAATGAGGCAGTACAGTACTGACCACAGGACAGGATGTGTGCCGGAAGACGTGGGTTTCAGCAGCAAAGAAGCGACTGTGACCACGAGGACATCCTATCTCGGTGTTAGTTACGTCACGGAGGCGCCTCTCCGTCAAGGTCAAAGCCTACTTCTCCCACCCTCCCCCTTCAGGGCTTCACATTCCTGTTTCCTAACTCTGCCAGCACGCTTTTCCTTGAAGTGCAGTGCTCGCTCAAGCTACTCGATACAATATACAGAACTTTCACGGGTGGCTTAAGGAATATAAAGGTACACATTTTTGGCCGCTTTATCCACCACCTTTGTTTTAATTATTTCGTAGCCTAATTTTTTAGTTAAATCTTTCCTCACTCCTGCCTCCCATTTTATGACAAATAATCATGCTAATATATTTATACAGCTGTTTTTGTTTACGTAACACTCACAACATATGTACCGCGCAGGAGATGAGATGACACACACCACCTGTCTTATATCTTCCTCCTCGCACTATATCTACTATCTCGGTAGGCTCCACCTCTTATTACCGCCGATGTCAAGGGCCATCCGGGAGACGAACACCTGTTGTTATCGCTGGGTCGTCCTTCCATGAAGAGCGCAAACCACGGTCGTAGAAGAACAGGCCTGGAAACTTGACCCCCTTGTTGTTTGGCTGCAGTTCACCAAGTTCATGATAATGCTATACATTATTGGCGCTGTAATCCGGGCGGTCGAGCTAAACTCCGCCCACTTCCCTCCCACTAAGATAAACAATTTATCAAAACGTATTTTTTATCCATTTATGAAATACTTCCTTCGCTCACAATTTTAAAGAATGGCTCCAGTAATCTTAATTTTCTTTATAATGTTAGCAATGGAAAAAAAGTGGGCGGAGTTTGAACCCGACCGCCCTGATTGCAGCGCCAAAGATGCAGAACATTCTCGGTAACATGGTGAACTGCAGCCAAACAAGGGGGTCAAGCAAAATACGTTGGTAGATACGCGAGTGTCCAGACCTATTCTTCTACGACCGTGGCACAAACCAATGTCTTCTTCGAAGCTATGCCTACAACCTGGAAACTTCCTGTTGAGGTCAGCTGGCATCCTCACCGAGCTATGAGAATGCTCTGGCCGTAGTTGCGAATGAGTATTAAGGGGCCTCCCTAGATAGGCTGTGTTTGTGTGTGTGAGGCAGGGGCGGTAAGGGTGCTGTTCACCGACGTATGTAATGTATTATCGCCTCTCCGCACAAGCTACTTAGCTGGTGTGCAGTGCTTTACTGTTATCCTTTTTACTATGGGACTTTAGCGGTGACCACATTTTATTTTTAAACAGTATGAAGTGAAGACCAACGCATGCCTCTCACTTTGCACTTTACGAATTCTGGTAATATTTTCGAAGTTACAGCAGGGGAAAAAAAAAAACGTTTTTAGCCATTTTGAGAGGCCAGAAAATCATGTTTCTAACACGCGTGCTACATTTTTGAAAACATAGAAGCAAGTTTGTGTTATTTTCGTAGATAAACATAACATGAATAAGGTAAGCGGTTTCGAGTAAAAAAGAATACGTGTGACTCGCTGCAACGTCATCCACGCGCCAGTCTCCCTACCTGCCCTTCAGATGCGTTCCAGCGAGTTACGACTGTTATTTTTTGACAAAACTATTTAATGAGCATTGTATTTATATAATATATCTACGACAAGAACACAACACTTCAAAATGTGTTGCTATAGTTCTAAAAATTCGGCGCTTTTATAACAAACGCCATTTTCGGGCGCCTGAAAATTGACAAAAAACGGCTTTTCCAAACTGTCGTATCTGGAAAATTACTACCGGCTTCGAAAAGCACAACAATAGCAACAAGACTTTGAACTCTGCTGTCCACAAATAAAATAATTTCGTCACCGATTTAAGTCCCAAAATAAAAAGGATAATAAAGTACCACGCGCCAGCTGAGTTTCTTGCGCGAAGAGGCGATAATACATTACATACGTCGGTAAACAGCACCCTTACCGCTCCTGCCTCACACACTCAAACACAGCAGCTCGTGGCGGCTGAAGAAGCCACAGCCTGTGCGTGTAAGTGGCGGAGGCGATATGGTCGCCAAAGACGACTGTGGCGGGGAGCGGCGGAAGACCAGCAGGTCGAGTGACGTCAGCGTGGCAAGTGCCTACGCTGGAGGAACATGGAGCGTGTTTGGAAGTGTGTTTGTGTGTGGACCGAACGAGCAGGTTACACTGTTATCGTAAATAGCGAGATAATTCTACACCGATATATTGCAAGGAAAGAGTGACTTATGTACCCTGAGGACTGCTTTGTGAGTGAGGGACAAACCTTGATTAAATGTTTGCTTAGTGTAGCAGTCTTACATGTAAAAATATTAAATGTAAACAATAACCGTACATCATATAGATACGTGTTGTATTATTATTGTAAACATGTTTCGTAAGGATTCTAATACATCATGGACAGTATTTCTTTAATATAATTTATCAAGAACTTGTGTTGGGATGGGCAGGGGGCGGAGAGGGAGCAAGATGCTGTGTTCAGGCTCTGGAACCTTCCATGTCGTAGCTCATACAGTCTGTCTCGTGTAACTCTTCCGTATTTTGATATTTCTCTTCTGAGAAACATGCATGACATTTACACTGTTTGTAGTTTTAAACCTACCTGGCTTCCTGGAAAAGCACTGTCTACACAATCCTGTGTACAGGCACACTTATCAGACGTGAACTGCCAAAATACGGAATACTTACACTTCGCTGTCCACCTACATGTTTTCTCGTATCTTCGCCAGGTTGGTACTACGTTTATGTACAAAGCCGAGACGGGAGCAGTTGGATGTGCAACTGACGATGCACTACAATCCGCAAATATTTATCAATATACACTGCGCAATTAACACTTACACTGGACTGTGAAAAGATTAGTCGCCTGACCTCCCGCAACTTGGGTGAGTCACAGTTCCGTGCAGACAGGCAGTCGCTGTGACTCAGCGGGCGTGCCATCACAGTGACTGTCAGTCAATACTCAATGTAGTGTCGCAGGTCGGAGTTCCAGTGACCTGCCTCACTGTGTCACCATTCGAGTGCCTAGAGAATGCGACCACAGCGCGGCGTAGCCAACATTGGATTATAATGACATTGTCCGCGTGCAATGCAGACTCCTCCTGCGAGGGAATATCAGAGAACGCTAACCGTATGCTCCGGGTCCTTGGAGAGAGGGGGGGGGGCATTTCTTGAAAGGTAGAAATATCCATGCCACAGGAAAGAAAAGGGGAGGGGTTCTACTGCGGAAAAATGTGTAATTTAAAATGCAAAATGGAACTGTTTAAGAAGTTTTCGAACCGAAAAAAATTGACTATGCTACTTTAAGTAATTATAATATTTTAAGGATGTATTATGTTTTTAAAGTAAAAACCTTTGTGTTGATACAATATAATTAGATACATTCTTAATATTCGACTTCCACGTGTCTCTATAGTATGTTAGCACTTGAAATACACAAATTAAATATCACAAAACATTTTGGAATCTGAACGATTTATTTCAATTACGGAAACAATTAATTTACTATATATTTTATAAACTGTTATTCTGTAGAACTATATTGTTGTATCACAAAACCGTGTAGCAATGATTGTGTTGTAAATGTTGTTGTCTTTTATAACGTGTTAGAAAAAGTGTAAGGTTGTCATTTGTAGTTGAGGAAACCCGAGTTTCACACACTCCAGTTTTGCGTTGTGATGGTGAATGTGTATCAAGGCTTACCAACCTAGCGAGGTGGCGCAACGTTAAGGGAGCGGCTACCGCAATTTTCATCATAATTATTTTATTTTGTATTTGTACCAGAATTTTTTTTTATTTTAGACACAAAATGGGACTAAATTTGACTCTTATGAAATTTTTTTTATCTCTCATAGTTTTCGCGTAATGGCTTGTTAAAGTCATATTTTGCATGTTTCCGTTTTAACGACTATACGCAAACCAACTGATATACCAAACTCAAAAAATCACAGTGGATAAATACATTGCCGGCTACAATTTCGTGCTCATAAAATTAATGAATAAAAATTATTTGTATTTTTAAATAATTTATTGAATTTTTAAAATTTTTCTTTTTAGTTTCAGCATTTTTTAAAAATTCAAATAATTTTTATTCTTTATTTTTATGAGCATGTCATTGTAGCCTGCAATGTCTTTATCCACTGATATTTTTTTTAGTTTGGTATATCAGTTGGTTTTAGTGTAGTTAAAACGGAAACATGCCAAATATGACTTTAACAAGGCATTACGCGAAAACTATGAGAGGTAAAAAAATTTCATAAGAGCCAAATTTAGTCCCATTTTGTGTCTAAAATAAGAAAAAAAAATTGGTACAGATAAAAAATAAATAAAATGGTGATGTAAATTGCGGTAGACCGCGCTCTTCCCCGGCTTCGGCCATCCTGGTTTTGGTTTTCCATGGTTTCCCGAAATTACTCCTGGCGAATGCTGCGATGCTTCCTTAAGGGTGTTCAAGTGCGATAAATTCATTATTTTATATTTGTATGCAATCATGTTAGATTTGTAGACGATACTTGTGAGTATAGTTTCGCCTTATGAAACAATTGTAGCTCATATAGTTTTCTTATAATAATGCATCAAATTAAAAATGTACATGTTACGCTGCCATGAAAACAGTAAAAACCATTCGACTTTACTAAAACGAAATAACTCATAGTGAAGTAACATGACATGGGCTGCGTAACAAAGTATTAATATAAACTTCCCGTTAACTTTTTTTGTATAAAAAAACTGCTGAATTTCCAACTTTTTTCTTGTACTTGTGCGGTTTTTTTTTAATTCAAAATATTACGTGTGGGCTTATAAATGGTTGTTTCGTAGCTCATGGAACGTCAGTTAACTGTGAATTATTCCATTATAATAAGTCAGTTGGTTTGTAATATTTGTATGGCAGCGGAACACGCAAATTTTGTCTTTCACGCACCGTTCTGAGAAAAATATGCTCGCTGAAATTGTTTCGTAAGAGGAAACTACACTCACAAGTATCTTCTATAAAACTACACTATTTCATAAAAATACAAAATTGTGATTTTTATACCACTTGAACATCCTTAATGGTGTTATCAAGTGGTATAAAATTATAACTTTATATTTCATGAAATAGCATATTGTTAGTTATGTATACGGTACCTGTGAGTGCAGTTTCCTCTTACGAAACAATTCTAGCTCGCGTAGTTCTCAGAATGATGTGTCAAAGTGTTACGCTGCCATACAAATAGTGAAAACCAACTGACTTACAATAATGGAATAATTCACAGTTAACTGACGTTCCATGAGATACGTAGTAAAATACTTAGAAATCCACAACGTAATATTTTGAATCTTAAAAAAAAATCGTAAAAGTACAGGAAAAAATGTTACAAATAACGTAAGTTTGTTCACTTGATATTTTCTAATATTTGGTTACATAGCCCGTGTCAAATTATTTCACTGGGAATTACATAGTTTAAGTACGTCATCAGGTTTTCACTATTTGCATGGCAGCGTTCAACATGCCAATTTTGACTTTGACGCGCCGTTATGAGAAAACTATGCGTGCTGAAATTGTTGTGTAAGAGGAAACTGTACTTACAAGCTTCGTCCACAAAACTAATACAGTCATTTGCGGTAACATTGTACCATTTTGGGGTAACATTGTACCAGGAATTTTATATAATAGCATTGGGGTATTCAATCACTATGCAAACTTCAAGACTAACAAATTCATTCATCTAGAACACAGCTACATTTTTAAATTCTGAAATACTTAATTTGAATTTAAACTATGCTGGTGGTACAAAGTTGCCCTGACCGGAACCCAAATGACAGTACTATTTCTTGCAGATATACATTAAGGGGTATTGATCCCTACCACCTTGGATTTATCTGTTTCTTCTCGATAACTTATGTTCCAGTCGATATATCAAAATTATTGTCACAAGGCATAGATACAATCTTAATCGATTTTCTGTAATTGCTGGAACCATAATATATTCATTATTTTGCAACGGGAAACAGCTGGAAAGGAAATTTTGCTGTATTTACGGCAGCGACTACAGAGGCCGCAACATTAACAGAAACAATGCCATATGGATTCCAAAAAGTGAATGAAACAATAAACTATGCCTTGTCAGCGTGGAAAAAGTAAAACAATGTGTATATTCCCTGATTTATAAGAAAAGCCGTAAAACCGATCTGACAAGGATCAATCCCCCCTTAAACGTACTTGAACACTCCTAACAAAGGTCATGGCCGACGTCACTCCCAGTTCCTGTAGTTGTACCAAGTTGTACGTCACAGTCTCCTACGACCTCGCTGTCGACGAGATGTAAAGCCCCTTACCTAACCAAAGCTTTCCAAACTTGGGTTTGCCAAACTGTACTTTATGACGACGGCGTATAAACGTACTGTACGGTATGTAAGGAGAATGGCGGCAAGGTTGGTAGTAGCAATATGACCGACGCATGTGACGCACCACACATCACCGTCATGTTTGAGTCATCTCGCCGCTGGCTATGTGGCTCGCGAATATCACTAGCGTCTCGGGAGCATAACGTGGTTCTTTGTTCGGCACTGCTCGGGCAACGTCGTCCTCACGCGTCCTGTTCTTCGCAAACCCCTCCCACTCCTTTCACCAATCACCTGTGACGGTTTACACTACTGTATATTTCTTCAGGTTATTTAGATGCAAAAAAAAAAAAGTTCGCTTAATTTAAGGACGAGAGTGTAATTTTAAGCAGCCCAGTCGGCCAAATATCGTATTTTGCACTCTTGTTTTCTAAGCATTGTTGTTGGTCATTGTTATTTACAAAACCTGAAGTATAAAACCGAGTGGTTAAACGTCCCTCTGGCTGGTATTTTAGCCTCCAGGAGATCTGCGGTTGGCGTTCCTGTTATAATATCGATGGCCCACTTCAAAAAGGAAACAACTAAAAAAACTGCATCTTTGAGTTTGGCTCACCAACACAGACAGAAGTGCATTCTACCCGACTGAAAAAAAAAACTACACGTAAATTTGTTTACTTTAATAGTATGGCACTTTATTCTGATTGCCAGTAAAGAGCCTGAAAGTGTATTTCTTTTACTTCAAAATGTGATAATTTCAGCAAAGGCATGTTGTAAACATTTTAAACACCTTAAATAGTTGCCTCTATAATTTTCCTTCAAATTAACACCGAGTATATTAATTAACAGATTTGTTGGCGAAACATATTTTTAGGCATTTTACTCAATCCTGAGAATTTTGAGTTGTTCCCCTTTTCAAGTAGGTTATCGATATAAAACTTGCTGCGAGGCGGGCATGCATTCTATATTTCGAAGGCGTACAGTGAAGCAGTGGGTGTTCACACCAATCAAAACACTTTAATATAGCAGATTAAGACACGTTTTTCATATTAGCTTAAGTTATAGTAGAAATGTTGTGTATTATTGTTTATATGCAAGGTTTAAAGTAATATGTGTATATTGACAGCGCATTTCTTAATTATGTGAATGTTCGTTGCTTTTTGAAAGGTATTGCCTCCGTCTTCCACGACGAGGCTTTGCGTGGGCTTTCGTTAAGCACTTATGTATCAGGGGCGTCATTATGGGGGCAGGGGCTGGATTTAGAATTTTAAGTGTATAAAATATACTTTTTATATTTTGTTATTTAAATAATGCTAACTTAAGCACATAAAACTGAAGTTTTATTATTAAAGTTTCTAATTTATACAAGCTTAATTAATAAAAAAAGATGCAACAAGGTCACTGACTGGATTCAGTTTCTTGGACACACTCCACTGCAATTTGAATGACGGTCAAAGAAAACTAAACAAATAAAAGAAAACCATAAAATAAGCAGAGTATGCTTTTAGTCAGCAAGATACACACACAACATGAAATTCGCAAATGGAATCAGGTCAAATAAAACAAGGAACAAACAGATAATGAATGAAAATTATAACAAATAAAAAAAACCAAGTAACATGTGACACAACGATGAGACGAAAAAAAAAACACAATAGATATCAACCACGAACAGAAAAATAACAAAAAGACCCAACAAGTAGACGAGACAAAACGCAACAGATATCAGACATATACAGAAAAGACAAACGACACAATGAAGAGACGAAACAAAACACAGTAATTTTCCAGACAGACAGTGTTACGACGTTTCGGGAACTGGAATCTGTTCCCGTCATCAGGTAGACACACAGGGTTCAGAAACACGAGTGCGACTGACATAACAAGGTCACTGTCGCCGAAAAAAAAATCTTGCCCCCCCCCCTCCCCCAAGAAAAACTCGAAATGACGCCCCTGTTATGTGTAGGGCAGAACAAGGACTTGCTGCAACCTGGCGCTGACACAGTTATTAACGTATATCTGGCGCTGTATGCTCTGTCACTCGGAGAACAGTTTGTGAGCTGTGCAACATTAGTGACGTAACTTAGCGGAGTGATTGGTTTTTAAACTTTGAATAGAACAGTTGGATGTGCAGAACTGTCATGATTTAGATTCAAAATCACTTAAAATTCTGCCAGTATTTGATGTGCAAAATTACGATCTCGGGGGCAAAATACCTTATGAACAAAAAACAATTCTGAAAGTATACAGCATGGCTTATCCAAAACATTAGCTTTCAAGACAGAATGCACAAATATTTCTCATATACACGCCAAAACCACCAAATGTGATTGCCGGAACTAGCTCTCGAGGAAGTCCGCGTAAACGTTGTGAAGAGTCAAGCTACAGTTCACAGAGGATGACACTAGATTGCATTTAGAAGAAAATCAATAAAATAAATTAAGTCCGCTGATTAAATAATTCTTCGGACATCTATAAAAAAATATTACCATATAATTAGACAATTAGAGGACTTTTGTACGCTTCCGCTAAACAAGTGACAAACTGAACCAAGCAGAAAGAATTTCCATACAAGAAAAACAACATCGCCTACTGAGGAGCTCTCCATGCTCACTAACTGTAGTCGACTTCTGATCAGAACCAGACACTGAGGGGAAACACTAAACAGCGTGAAACCAATTTATATTCTCTACAATACTTATAAAGGGAAATAAAGAACAATGGTATCCGGGAATATTTCAAACTCGGATGGATTTTTTAGAAATTAAATTAGAAGCAATTCTAGATCATACTGCAAGCTAAATTCCTAATGTTCAAAATGATGCTCTCAAACATCATGATATTTCCCACCTTTGAACTAAGCAACTTCATAACATTTTTGCGACTACACAGATAAAATGTTTTGTATTTTTAACTGTTGATATAAGACAACAGTTACAAATGGGTGGGTTAGTTGCCAAATGGTGTAAGTCACAAAAAATCGAAAATGGACTGCAGTGAGGTCTATATACTTACCAAATGGCGTGCGTCCTAGTCCACTATATTTTTCCATTGCATTACATATTAAATAAAGTAATCCCTGAAGTTTAACACAGATACAAACTTTAAATTCTCTCTCCTGAAATATTTGCATTTTGGACTTAAACACCACTTGGCAACTAACCCACTCAAATAATAATTGTTGTACAAATACAAAATTTTTCTCAGCGTGATCATAAAGGTAGCCTGAAGTAGGCTTAGTCCAGTGAGTTACTTTTCACTGTACATTATTTCAACTTCGACAAGAGCTTGCAAATTGCGGGAAACAATTTATCCAGTGTATGAATTAAAGACAAAATTACAATTGATTTCCTTTCGAACATCCTTAATTTAGCTGAATAGCATACTATGTTACATACATTAATTTTAATTGTGCTGTGGCTAAGCTGGCACGTCGTTTTGAAATTTCATGTCTGCAGAGTCAAATTATAATATTTTGGCTCTCAGTTAATTCTGAATATTGTTCATAGTCAATTTATTTCATGCATTAACATATGCATTATACTCTTGTTATGGCGTGAGTGGATACCTCAGTACGTATGAGATAACAGCTGTGCACGGCATGCGTTGCAGCGCCATTTTTTTTAAAACTAAAATGTTTGGTACCCCTTATGATTCTCTACCCCGTTTTGCAGCCCCCCTTGCCTTCACAAATACAAATATTTTGGCAGAAACTTTCGTGGGCGCATGCAAACCTCACCATTATTTTTTTACATAGTTTGTGGGTACTCCGTTCTAACACTCTATGCTGTTTTGCAAACATCTCCACCCCAATTCACCTAACCCGATTTTTAACCCTTCGAGGGCGCACGTACAATTCCCCACTAAAGATTTATTTTTCACAAAAAATTGTATGGTACCCCATTCTGGACCACTATCGGGTTTTGCACCACTTAAAAAAAAATTATCGGCGAATACCTTTGCGAACGCACCCAAAACAACTTGACAAAGTTTTATGACGGTCGGATGAATGGTATAGGAACACAGAACAAACTTACAGTACATACATTTTTTTTTTTTATACGAACAGTCCTAAAATGTCATTTCATGTTTTTAACACTCTTATTAAGTCCAAGGAAGTCGACGCTTAGTAGGCCTGCAAATATTAAGGGGAGAAATATCCCAAAATATACATGTCTCTGCATCCACCTTAATTTTTGGGCGTCACCTGTATGAATGAATCGAGCAGCGTCAGCCATGCCCATTTTTGTACAAAGTGATTCCTGTTCATAATTGTAAATTATACATATACATAATTTTTATGTCAAAGCTACGTAATTTTACTAAGGATATGTACAGAAACTATATGCCAAAAATAATTTAAACCGGCCTAGTGATTTCAGAGTTCCGAGATATTCTTGGCCACCTAGATACTCGACATTACACACTGTGGGACGGTTTTATTAGTTACCGAACTACAATAACATTTGTTGTAGTTCCCTAACCTAACAAAACGGCCATTTTACTAAGCGAACAGCACTTTTTTTTTACATTTAAAGTAATCTAAACTAGCCTATATTGTCACAGGCGAAGGGGATAGGTGTGATAGAAGCGGTCTGCGCAAAACGGGACGCGTGGAGGACGGCGACACGATTCCTACCGAAGTTCCCCGATCAGTGCCGAACGAAGAACCACTTTAATGCTCCCGATACATCAATCAGTGTGAATATTTGTGTATTGTATCTGTCAGCCACGGCTCGCTCGCTCTCTTCCGAGAACAGCGCGTGTCGGCCGCCAATATCTCGCTTTCCTTGGCTCGCGTCAGCAGTGACGTTCTTCTCTTGCCAGTCCCGCACGGTCACATACTTTCCTCAAGTTGCGCGCAGCTATGGCAGCGTTGCCACATCCTCCGCAAGAAATATCACAACACAGCGAAATCATACAACTTTTTCCGCTGTACTTCGTGTTTTCTTCGTATCATTCTCCATTTAAGGTTTGTGTGTGAGTGAAGCAGAAAACCGTTATAGAGTGGTAAGGGTGTCGCTGACTGGCATAGGCTATGTAATGTTATCGCCAGTCCACACAAGTCACTCAGCTGGCGTGTATTGCTTTACTAGTGTATTTTTCCCTAGGAGACTAAGCGGTGGCAAAATTATTTTGTGGGCAGCATAGTTCAAAGTCTAACGCTTCTTTCTTTTGTTCTGTTTTTTGAATTCAGTAGTTATTTTTCCCGACAGTCGTCTGGAAAAGCCATTTTTGGCAATTTTCAGGAGTTCTGATATAATGTTCCTAATAAACGTGCCGAATTTTTACAACTGTAGCGACATAGTTTGAGGCGTGTGTTCTTTTCGTAGATATATAAACATAATGCACGTTAAGTGGTTTCGTCTGTAAATAAGTGTAAACTCACTGTAACGCATTTGAAAACGCAGATAGGGAGGCCCCTTAGTTCAGGTAGTTCTAATTTTTTTTTGCCAAGATACGACTGACCCGTTGTCTTACACGGTTAGATCCTCGAGGTAAACAATTTTGTACAAATAACAGCAAAAAAAACTAGTTGGCTGACTCACTACGACTTATTTACCACGCAATAGCAACTATAAAGACACAACTATGAATCTGAACTACGTAACTGACTATAGTTACTTAGTTCAGATGGGCTAGAACATTAATTTTATTTTAAACTTCATTCTACTAGGACTGTACAACACGAGAACAGCGCGCTTGACACGAAGTAAAGATACAACCTTCAACAACACCAAAACTGAGAGAGAAGTTATTTCTTAAACCAATGTTCAATACAGCAAATATAATCCTGTAAGAAATATATTCTTGTATTTAATTTACTTGTTACTATTGTGCTGATAGAATATTGCCTAATATGCTAACAGTAGTAAGAAATTCCAGGCACTAATGCGAACAGTCATTCAAGCTACGGAGAATACGCCTGAAAGACCGAGGCAAATATTAGACTGAGTACGTATTACGTACGGAGTTAAATCACAAACCCTCGCTGATTTATGGACTAAAAAACCGCGAGGAGTTAACAAGAACATGACGCAAACACCTAGGGGGAGGGGGAGAGTGGTCGTAGTGGTCAAAAGTGAAAATTTACTATGAAAGTAGAATATTCACGATGATGAGCGCAGAAGCCCAGAGTGGACCCGACAAGTAGATTGTGGACTCGGCGTGATAAAGCACAAAAGAACTATCACAACAGAGCAGAGGCTTGGAAAAACCTCAATACTTCAGGCATGCGCAGAGCAGGAAAACAAGCAGGAAAAAAAGTAGATAAGTTTGTGTTATAAACATAAAGTAGATGCGTTTGTGTTATAAAAATCAACGTAACACAACGGGATCTATTAAAAACTGTCTTGTTACAAAAATTGCGCTGAAAAAAATATACATAGTAGTGCACGGTTACTTAAAAGGAAATCAATTTTTTTAAAAATAATTAAGTAGTGCACGGTTACTTAAAAGGAAATCAATTTTTTTAAAAATAATTACAAGGTACTAAAGGTACAATTTTCAGTGACATTTGTCTCAATGCGCAATTATCAAAGCTTTAACTTACCGTACGACACCTATAGCAGCGACTTTCAAGGTCAGCAATGATAGGACAGCATGTGGACTAGTGTGTAGTATTTATTTTATTGTTAAAGTTAACCTACAGTGCACATAATATTTTTTTACACATTTTATGTTGTACGATGTGCATTTTAAAATTCCTTGCTCTTGGTTAACTAGGTGTTACATGACGTTCAGAAATACACTGCTCGAAGCAAGTAGATGGTAGGTCAAGAATAATTAATGAACTGGACAGCAGAAAACACACGGACATTACAGCAACTGCCATAGTATGGTCTTATGAAATCGTCCACAAACCCAGCTGGACGTCAACACAGGGGCGGCTCCAGAATGGTTTGGGGGGGGGGGGGAGATAATTTTGCTAGCACCGGTTGGCCGATATAAAGCGGGGAACCGGGGGCCCTCCCCCGGAAAAAATTTGATTTTAAGATGCAAAATGGTGCACTTTGAGAATATTTTGAACGTTAATGTTTAACACACAACAGACACAAATTGGAACATTTTCAAAGAGTTTACAGTCAGTTTCTTAGAATATACTGCAAAGTTCATAATACTAACTGCATTTTTAATGGTTTGAATAAAAAGTATAACATTTCTAAAACAAACAGGGTTGGGCTCTTGGGGGGAGGGGGGGTGTCCCAATTTTCCTTCCCCTTGTATCCGCCACTGCGCCAACAAGCATATATCATCCATAAAACTGATCATCAAGGCACGACACACCCCTATTGCTTTTCTCTCGTCTCATAATTCTCGGCAATTTAATAAAGAATATGGGAACTTCGTTCCATAAAGAAACTTTTCCCTAGCACGGGAGAACAATTATAAAACGTCACATTGTTGGTTCGCGGCTGTTTACAGATGGAACACTGTATTTTAGTCTTGTCCAATGACAAAAATAAAGAATTTACAGATACAATGTAAAAAGGATCCAAATTGTAGGTCTAGGGACGTAACAGAGGAGAAGTGGAGTACACTGTTTCCAGACACCCCCTTGTCCTAATTTTCAAATTTTACATTACCTATTACCAGTGAAAAAAAAAAAATAAATAAAGACGTTTGAAGTAGGTAACAAGGATATCACGGGAATGGGACAGGTTTCTCAGCTTTCGAGATAATAATTTTTTTAAACCCAGACAATTGCCGATAACATAAAATTACTACGTAACTTTGTTGGAAATTGGGTTTTACCATGTAATGTAATTTTTCGAGGCAAGTGTTATACATATTTTAGCTAATTTATCAAATAAATGGAAATTTCGTTAACTAATTAGGCACCATCACGCTGTATTTTGTCTCGACATAATCAGAGTATGAAGTTAAAGCCAGTTATAACAAAGTTATTGATAGATTTGACAATATCAGTTCCCGTTTGTGCTTTAAAAAAATAATTACTGTCAAACATGTAGAAACACACATTTCAACTTTTCAAGCATTGTGGTTTTGCTACGTTACCGTAATGGTGTTTACTTGTCCCTTATTGTTGCTATACTGAAGCTACTTAAATAGTACCATTACCCCCCCCCCCCAATCCTAAAACACAATTCCTAGCCACGGCCCTGGTAAGCTGTATGTTTGTCTCCCTGGAGGCAATGGGACAGGGCAGACGTCGACTTGTAAGTGTTGGAGGTTGGCGCGAGTGTATAAAGGTGCTGTGAACAAACTGATAGACACGTACAAAATGTTCTGCGATTAGATTACACGACGGTGTAACGTGCCGTGGTACACAGTATGCTGGCTGTGAGGTAGCCCCGCTGAGGCTTGGCTGTAAACACGGACTGGTCGTAATACACTCACAGAGAATAAATACTGCACGGAGAGATTTCATTACTTTAACATAAATAACTATACAATAATATCAATTATTTTTAACAAACGACACTGGTAAGCATATTTCACATGTACACATTGTACACACACATATGCATATATACATACATACACACATACATACATACATACATACATACATACATAATAAGCCCGCGCCTATTCTAGTGTAAATGTAAAACTAAGCAGTACACAAATTTACACCGCTTTGGAGAGGACCTCACGTGAATGTGTGCCATTGCAAAATTTTATAAAACTTCAATGGAATGTTCTGAAATATATATATATATATATATATATATATATATATATATATATAGAGAGAGAGAGAGAGAGAGAGAGAGAGAAGGGGGAGGGAGAGGAAAGCAACAGTAATGTTAATTAACGAAATCATTCACACTTTATTTTGGATATAAACATATGTGTGAGCCACATTATAGTTGGAATATTCTGAACAGTATTTAAATACAAGTAGCATTTATATTAATAACCCCTGGCCTAGCAGAAACTGCAACTCCTCGATTCCTAAACCAAAGGTACCTGGTGCGTGGGCGAACTCTGTGGGATTACTTGCAGTATAAAAACAACTCCTGAAGGATGTGTTTATTTCTTAGTGACTGAACACGCTGTTAATTAAGTATGTCAAATTTAATATCGTTTCTTCTTTTGTTCATTTTGACAATGTTTGTTGATTAAGTAGATGGGATGAAAAAAGGATACTTTTTAACTAAGCGCTTAACGGAATTACTGAGATGGTTACTGCTTTTTTCTACTACAATATTGGACGGTAATACATCGTCCGTGTCACTGCAAGGGTCATTTTATTTCCTTCTAATGGGAAAGACAATGTTCGGTCTAATTTTCTTCACATAATTGAAGCATGAACGTGTTTTTTTTTTTTTTTTTTTTTTTTTTTTTTTTTTTTTTTTTTTTTTTTTTTTTTTTTTTTTTTTTTTTTTTTTTTTTTTTTTTTTTTTTTTTTTTTTTTTTTTTTTTTTTTTTTTTTTTTTTTTTTTTTTTTTTTTTTTTTTTTTTTTTTTTTTTTTTTTTTTTTTTTTTTTTTTTTTTTAACCGAGATGCGAGGAAACATACTCACTGAAATCTCGTCCTTAAGAGTGAGCTATAGTTATCATATAGAATTTTTGTATTTTGCGTCATAACTTTTCTCCTGTCTAAATTTTCGGACCTTTAACCTAACTATGGAATAGTATACTGATAGATTTTCAGACACCATAAATCTTTATTTTCCGTTAATGTTGTTACACATCGAATTGCCGTTAGAAAATACTTATTACTTACTTAACTGCAACTGAACAAACAAAACCATAATTACACTGAACTAACAAAACCATTATTACACTGAACTAACAAAACCATTATTACACTGAACTAACAAAACCATAATTACACTGAACTAACAAAACCATAATTACACTGAACTAACAAAACCATTATTACACTGAACTAACAAAACCATAATTACACTGAACTAACAAAACCATAATTATACTGCACTAACAAAACCATAATTACACTGAACTAACAAAACCATAATTACACTGAACTAACAAAACCATAATTACACTGAACTAACAAAACCATAATTACACTGAACTAACAAAACCATAATTACACTGAACTAACAAAACCATAATTACACTGAACTAACAAAACCATAATTACACTGAACTAACAAAACCATAATTACACTG